>JAUZST010014918.1:0-10416 GCA_034779995.1 Parotocinclus haroldoi
GCTTGCTCAACTTGGGATTGGCCTTTTAGATAATGTATTACTGTAAAGCTGCTTTGAGACAATGCTACATTGTAAAATGGCTATATAAATAAAATTGAATTGAATTGAATTAAAGTTGCCGGGCAGACTTCTCTTGTGTATGTGTGGGCTTCCTCTAGGTCAGTTGGTTTTTGTAAAGCTTAGGGTTGGGCATGCAATTAGGCAAATGCAAAGCAATTACTGCACCATTAATTGATGTCCAAAAGATGTTGCCTGTACTCTTATAGTATAGTACTCTAACCCTAAGTACTTTAATTCTATAGTTATTCTGGGAGACATTTATGATATTTAGCAGCTATCCTGTGAAGTGTTCTTATTTCCCTGTCAGTAAGTGTCCACTTGTTTCACTGCTAAGACTGTTCACTTCAAACTTTAAATAGATTACTTTTCCAATTGTATTTTGTCTCTCTGGTTTGATCTTGAAAGTATAATAATTTCTGGCCTGTTTCACCATCCCAGGTTGTCGCTCCCTATTAGCATACCACTTTCTACACATTACCTTGTCCAAATCCGTGGCTTGGAGAGGCTCCCAGAGTATCCGCAGTATGGGCCTAGCTCGCACTGTAAGCCTTTCCAGTAGAGAGGAGAGTTTCTTTTCTTTTTCCATTCCCTCGTGGGCACCCGTTTAAAGAAATGAATCCTCTGTCTTCAAGCCACCCCCACAGCATCCCTATAGTTCCGTTAGGAAGGGGGAAACTATAGCTAAATTAGTTTCAGTATCATTATTCTCATTTTATTATAATTGTGAGTTGATAGGATGTTTGTGTTTGTGTGTGTGTGTGTGTTAGAGTGAGATGGAAAGCATAAACATCATCCTCAATGGTGATGAGAACACAGATGTTACCTCACCAGAGTATCACTGTTAAGTAAAATATCTACACAATTAGGGCATCTCTTTATTTCATACCATTCCACCTTTCCTACTTGGATACCCAGTGATCCTTTGGCCCATCCACATGTCTGTGTTGAGACTTGTGTCCACCTGTTGTATTGTCCTAAAGCCCCCTCACCCCTGCTTCGTCTGCAATGAGTGGCTGAGATGCTGTGTGAGTGCAGACCTCACAGCAGGACTCTGCTTGCTGCTATGGTCCATTTAGAGCTCGGCTCCCTTCATTTAGCTCCTTCTTCATTTATCACTCCATCCCTGACAAACACCAGCTCACTGCTTCCTGCCACAATATAAAGAAAAATCTCTCATTCACATTTTTGTTTGGCCAGACGTTTCTTGCCATTTCTTTCAACTCCTCTCTTGTGTTACTTGCCTTTTCTTTTTAACCTCTTTCATATTTTATTATTGTTTTGCAGCAAACAACAATTTAAAACCTTACTAAAGTCACCAGACAGGAAGATCTTCATATTTCCTTTTTGAAAAATAATTTTTCCACATAATCTTGCAAAGGATATTAGGAAAACAAGATTCTATGGCAATCAAAGTATGGAACCCCAACTCTACATCATTATTCATTTCCCACACCTGGTAAACCATTCTGAAAAAAATGTCTTTTCTGTAGATACAAGGTAAGACAAACAAAATTTAGTGGTATATAACAAATAAATCATCAAATACAGGTTACACACCATTCAGCTCCAAAATAATACAATCATATAAATCAGACAATTCAAATGATATAGCACAGATATACACAGTTATGGTTTAAGGGAATGCAGTTCATTACAACTCTTGGAATTTATACTGCTCACAAAAGATTATTAAGAATATTAGTATTTTTTTTACTGTTGCATATATTTTCTTTGTCGTTTTTGCATTTCAGTTACACGAAAACTTCGGCCTGATTCAATAAATTATTGTAATGGGTATGTATTGGGACTGAAAATTGTGTTCAGAAAAATCCTACTGAAGTACAAGTAACTGCCATTTAACGACCGCATAGCATTCTATCAAACAGGTAGCTGACTGAAATGATAATTAACCGGACATTACTATGGCCACATTCTTTTATGCTACTGTAATGTAAATACAAAGGGTATATCCACAAGAAACCTACGTGCAAATGATAAATGTGTGGATTAAGCAGAAGATAATGAATGAGTACATATTTATTTAATCTATTTTCCATTAACATTACAAGGGTTAGCTTTTTTTATTCATGGTCACGTCTACAAGTATATGAGGACATTGTTTAAATAGAAAGTGTAATTTATTATTATCTATTAACTATCAGTTACATGCCACCATAAATGGATGCATATTGGTTATAATCTAAGGAAAATATAGCTGTTTTTGTCGAGAAGTGTAATTTGCATTTTTTTTCCTCAAAGTCTTAATTATCATTTGGCTGTATTTTTGTCACATTTTAATATCAGTAGTAATCCTTTATAGCTACTCTTAATATACCTGTGAAACGAGAGATGGTAGTAAGACAGTGAGAGAGAAAACGAGCAAGAAGGAGGAGAAGAAAAACAAAATGGCCAGTGCCCCTCCCCCTGTTTTCCAAAGTGTGAAAGTCTCTATAAACCCATCGGCTCCAATAATGGAGCAGCATGGAGAGATGGGAACCAGAGGCGAGGGGGAGGTGAAGAGGAGGGACAGGGGCCATGCAACTCACAAAACATTCACTTTCAAATGAGGGACACACATTGTCCTGCACTGCTGCAATTACCAAAAGTGTGTTTCCAAGTGTCAGATCGTACAGTTTAAGAATTACCTCCAAGCTGTGCTAATTGTGGTCTTAAGCACTCTTGTTTGAAGAGGGACAGTTAGGGCAGGGGAGACAACTCAACACAAGCTCACATTCTCACCTGATCTTCTCTTTCTTAGTTTCTCTTTCTGGTCCTCACATTCTCACCTGATCTTTTCTTTCTTAGTTCCTTGGTGTGTCACCCAATTATCTATTGAGAGTTTCAGACTGAAGAGGTCTAATAAGATGTGTCTTACAAACATAGATTTAAAAACACACACCCTGAGCTCTGCACCATGCAAAGAGAGGAAAAACGTATATTGTTTTTCTCTGACTTGGTAAGGGGAGGGATTGCAGGGGCCATGCGCCCCTTTAAGAGACCACTCGCAAAAACTTAAGCAGGCCCAGATACACTAATATAGAGGAACTCCTGCTGGCATTTTGCAGGAAGTGCTGGACCTTTTGCCACCATAAAACTGGAATTGTCCCTTTTTTCATTAGCCATCAATCGAAAGGTTCCAGCTGCAGTTTTGGTACATGGGAAAAGCATCATTATTTGCTGCTGATTGATTACACACAAAAAGTCTAAAACACCTTTTTTAAGGGACATGGTGCCAGTGTTCATGCTAGAGCTGGAGCTGGCCCATGTTTCCATTGTATCAGAAACTGAACCACAACGACAAGAAATTTCCCAATTACCTTTATGTAACAAACAGAATAACCATAGAAAGATACAGGTTTCCATCAGAGCATAGTTTAATTTCCAAAGTTAGCTCAAGGTGGTAAAGTAGGTAGTAGCCAAGCTAGTTTCTGTCTTTGGTTACTGGCTGTGTAGTGTTAGGTACAGTTTTCCCAATGTGTGTACTTCATACCACCTTTAAGTTTACAACTGGGCACACCATAATAAAACACATGCTCCTGAATAAGAGTAAATGAATGTATCAAATGAATGTACATTTAAAAATGTCTTTCTGTCTCTTAAGCTGCTGTTTTCTGTGAAAATGCCGGAGGTCAAGGAAGACCTATGCAGTGGTAGGTATGCAGTGAGTATGCATACATACAGTAATCTGATAATTCCAGAATATCCAATTTTGTTAAGACTCTAGGGAATAATTGGATAGCTATTTTGCAACCAGACAATACTATGACAGAAATAAGTGACGCAAACTTTAAACTTTAATATTAAATAATCAAATTCTTCATTTTCTCGAGTACAAACTGTGCTTCAGAGTCACCACAAAGCGTTTTATAGTTTTATATTCCTTCGTGAATTTAATTCCAGGGTTGCCAGATCCCTCAAGAAATATAATGCTAAAGTCACTGGAAAAAGAGAAAGGCTTTAGAATAAGTAGGCCTGGCAACCATGTTGGCTTGGCCACAAACCTTCAGACTGAGAAAACCAAATTAAATCAGGTAACTGGTATACATACACGTTTAAATGTCAGAGTCTGAATATTGTTGCTGTCCATCCCTTTATGACCACAGTGACTACTTCCAGTAGGACACAAAGCCTCCATCTCTCAAATCATCTCAAAATAGTTTTTTTGAACATAACAATGACTTAACCGTGCTCAAACTTCAAATCTCAACTGTCACAAGCTCTCAATCCAATAGGTCATCTTTGGATGTGCAGCTGACATATGTACAGTAACTGTGTGATGCTCATATGTGATGAACTGTGTGATGATCATGTCAACATGGACCAAATTCTCAGAGGAATGTATCCAGCACCAGCACCAGTATATTTGCCATAAAGAATTAAGACAGTTCTGAAGGTAAAAAGGGGGTCCAACCCAGTATTAGCAATGTGTAACTAATAAATGGGCACATATTTCATTTTTTAGAATAGCCACTAAAGTATTTTCCTTCTCAGCTGAATTACAGAATGCTACATCTTTAGTTTAGCCCTTTCCCCCTTTAAAATAAATAACAGAGCAGTTTTGTTCTGATCGTGCGGTTTCTTAAAGAAACGTTTGTTTGCACTAGCAGTGCATCTCACATTTAGCTAGTTGCAAATGCCAATATAAATGTTGTTTTCTCCTCAGATCACTGACGCATGGTTGTAATTTTAATCTTTACAAAATACATTGTCCACCTTTACATCAAGGGGTTTAGGATAATAAATTGTTGCAATGGTGATAAAGCAATGGTGCTCCTGTGGCTTAATGTCACATGGTCTAAGCTCCACGAAATGTTGCATTTTAGTGCTGAAAAAAAACCAGCAACCTTGCAGTACAGATGAACAGTGATTCTTTTGAATTTATTTCTTTATATTTTACTTGATAGATATAGTTATAGCAATTTCACAAAAAAAACAATCAACTACATCAAGCAAAGAAAGATAATCAGTTTCTTAACCTTGCTGAGCAATTACCTGATTATGCATTTTTTAAGGTGGCTCTATGACCAGTCAAACTAGAACTTAAAAATTAAGCTCCGCTGGCTGGGTCTTGCTCGTTCAAAAATGTCCGTCGTTGCACCTGTAGTATTTCAGAATCATGCATTAACCCAACTAACCAGTGCAACTGATGAAACTGGTCCTATGAGAGAAAAATAAAGGGGGACCCAGTGATGGGAGGTGAAGAGAGAGAGGCCCCCTGAGGGGAGAGCATTTGGGAAGGAGTGCTCCATTAACTTTCAACACCCTGTCTTATATCCTCAGTGAGGTGTGCTCTCTTGTTATCTCTCTTGCTTTCTCGCCATTCTGTCTCTCTCAGTTTTCTCTGTCCCCTCCTGCCCCACACTCTGGCTTTCTGACCCACACGGTGTAAAACAGTGACTAACATCCTAAGCGAAAACACACACATATTCTAACCCACTTAGACCCAGTGATAGGTAGATAAACTGTTTTCGAGTGTGCATAGGTTGGTAAAATACTCCAAGAGGTCCAATCAAGGGGATTTCCCACACGAAATGGCCAGCGCCCCCCAAGGGATAGGGTCAGAGCAGAGCCCATTACAAATCTAGAACTGGCGAGTTTCCTCATAAGGCACAGGGAAGCAGCAAAAAGAGAGGACAAGGTGTTGTTTGCTTTAACACGTGTTCGACACACGGCGCTGTCATTAAGGAGAAATCAAGGTTGTATAGTGGCTTGTGGAAGGAGATGCATTATTACGAAATGCATCAAATCCACCGTCTATAACACTATGACACTATTTAAGTTGTACTGTTCACATCTTGGATCACAGCTGCAAGTTTAGCAGATGAGAATTATGCAAACCGGGAGATTGGAATGCATAAAACACAAGGTATATGAAAAATCCAGTCAAATTTGGCTTTCATTTCATCATTTCGCAGACTAAAGGGTCAAGCAGCTGTAAATGTTCCCATCAATCACCTTCAGACATACAAACTATTCTGCATGTACATTGCATATACATCTCACAGATTACATTTACACACGGCTCAGCTTTCAGTGCAGTATGTAATCACGTATGTATTTCACATATCCATAGGATTCATGCCTGGAGGGTGTGGAGCTCATTATTCATTTATTTAAACTGCATACGGGTGCGGAAAGACAGGACTTACACCAGAATCTAGATGACTTCACTTGAGGGCCAAATGTCAGCATTCAGCCAGACCTGCCGTAGACTGATATGATTTGAGCTAAAGCTACAGACGTATTGCTACAATATTAAAGCTAAATCAAAAGACAAAAAAAATTCTCAAAAAATGTAACAGTATTTACTTTTAATTAATTTAGCCTTGCTGGATTTTCAGGAAGCCTTAATTCATAGAGAATAGCTTATCAAATTTTCTCAGTAAAAAAAGGTGTAAATGGTCCAAATGCCAAAGTCAAGCAGCAGACACAAAAGGCCCTAAATCCATTACTCCACTAGCAGCCTTCACAATCACTTCTTCCAGAACCACAGGGAATTTAAAGGCTGATGTTTAAACTGATTGGCTACTTTGGGTCTTGGACAGCACACCTGCCTTGCTTGGGGTTTGTAAATAAGCTTCCTTCCTCCTTTCCCCACTGGTTCAGGCTTATTTCAGTTTCCTATCACTACGCCAGAAGAGACGAGGGGGGAAAAAAAGCTAGAGGACTCATATCATGGTCAGGCCAAAGGTGACGCGCCCAGAGAGAGCGTAGGGAATGAAATTCTCCCAGCCCCATTTTAGCAGCCATTCAAAGCACATTACTCTCAGAGAAGGAAGACTTATAAAGGATCCTGGTGCCTGAACACATTTCAGTGTGTTTATGGGCAAGAAAGAGGAAAGAGACGCGCTGGGATTCATAATAGATTCCCAATTTAAGGGAATTGTCTTCGCCTGTTCCGTCTAGTTCTTCCTTTCTCCTGGTCGTACCTGCACCCAAACCCAAGCTGCATCAGAAAGCACCGATTTGCTTCATTTCTATTTCTATGTGCTCTAGGGATGAGAATGAAGGTGCAAAATGCATTTAGGCAATTGACACTGACCTTCATCTAATAAGCATTTTCCTCATTCAATGTACAGCGCAGTAGCCTACAGACATACAATGCTTTCTTTTTTTGTTCGGAAGTATAATGTAGGAAGGCAATGAAATTACATTGAACTTCATATTGAACTTATATATTGTAACTGGGACATCCCTTGCGTCAATCATCACCTTAAAAAAGGCTGGATATCCAGGCTGACTTTGAGGTAATTGCAAATGTGTCACATCTTTGTTATCAATCCCATAACTTACAAGTAGCCACCATTTTATTGACACAGATACGTTTGAGCAAAACTGAACTAATTAAAGATTTGTACCTATCATTTTCACAAGACTCCAGAGATTCCAGAAGGCTATGATTAACCTATACACCTCTGTCATTTCTACATTTTGACCGACAGATTTTAATTAGGCTACAATAGCACGTTAACCTGAATGAATAAATGTATTGGTGGATTTATTGTCATGCTGCTATTAGGACACATATCCTCAGGTAATAATGTGTCCTAAGACACAAAGCACTTCAAAAATTCTAGTAGAGCTGTGTGAAGAGGCATGGTATTCAATTTGTAATCTCATCCACAGATGGATTTTTGCTTCCAGTAGAATGATTACACATCATTATGTTCCCTTAAATCCCTCTACTCCACCTGCATCCTCTGGCATTGGCTTTATACCCCAAGGTACGCTCAAACCAGAGTGAACAAATTCCATCCAGACAATAGCACATCAGTGGTTTGTGATGCTGGATCAGGTATGATGATGAGTGATGGCCGTGAGGGGGGTATGGCACCGATGCCAGGCCTGCCACGCTCCAGGGCTCCCAGGCAGAAAGAGAGTGGAAGATCAAGGCTGGCAGGTGGGCTTTGGCCTGAGGTTAGGACTGGCATCACAGCTGAGGCCTACCTGAAGAGACCCCAGGTGTCATGACAGTGAGCGAGACCGATCATTCAGTCATACAACTCACTGTCAGCATAATGAGGTCAGTGACTGAAGTCAGTAGATATACAGGGTATGTGCAACGAAATATACAGCATGATTTGCTGTCAATTTAGTATTTTTGAACAAATACAATAAGTAAGAATATTAATATAATCAGCAGAACTGTGCTGTAATGTAAGACAGAGGCAAGAAAGCAATATAATTACGTATGGCTTAAGAAAAGCAGAACACAGGTTCAAAGAAGATTTACAGGCACCAAGATCCACAAAGCCCATGAGCAAACGTATGGTAGAACCACAACTCAACCCAGTAAATTTATTTCATTTTTGCTGCTTGGCAATATGAGGGTTATTCACTCAAAAAGATGCCATATTCAGTATTCCCTACATTTTACATACTATATAGAGCCATATTAGTCAATGCCAAATTTATTTCTACAACCAATCTCAGCTTTTCAACTCTCATGACCCACAGCACTAACTGAGTAGGACTTCGAGAGTGGAGAGGAAATCCCTGAATATAATATATGGGAAATCATTTTGGGAGGACCATTACTCAAAAAGAGACCATTGCTCCTTGGGCAGCCTAGAAGTTATATATATAATAATAAAACTAGATGACCTAAATTGAAAATGTATCATAATAGTTCAAATACACAGAAACTAAATAGAAAAACATAATACAGGTAACCCCTTTTTAAAATGGCTTAGCTTACAATATTTCAGCTTTACAATGGTATGGTAATCTGATAATAAAAAATAAATCCACATTCAGCAGAAACCATACCTGATTTTAGAAATTAGTTTTTCCCCGGGCAAGTAATACTCGATATAAACTGTTAATGTATGTGTAAAATGTATCTTCTTAGTTTACCAGTAACGGTTTTGGAAGAATTTGTCAAAATGTATGCCCATTGTAAATTGAGAAATGCCTGTAAAATGAAAATGAAAAAATAAAATAAAATACTGCATAGAATAAATAAAAGTAACTACACAGTACTATGAAGAAAATAGTATAATACAGAAAAAGGCTATAAAAACCTATAAAACTGTAGGGTTTTGTTGCAATGTAGTGAGGGGTAACGCTGGTGCCAAAGTTAGTCTTGTTGGACAATAGTGATCATGCGCTCACTAACCCCTAAAAAACAGAGAATCCTGTGAAACACTAACAAACTTCAGCTTCTGCTAATATTAATCCCAATCTACAGTTTGACTTGTGTGGGTCAGAGTTGCGTCGGTAATGGCGTCCTTCATGCTTTTTGGGGCATAGTGTCCTGCTGTAATCAGCGTCGTGTGAAAATGAAATGAAATGTCGTGGCCTTTAATGCGGGAGCACTGAGGGAAATGTCGATTAAAATGTCAAGTGGTTGTGGGTAATATGGGGCCATGAATGTCATCAGTACACTAATGCACAGGAGCCAATGGGCATCCCCAACCTTACAGTAGAGACATGACCAAAGAGATCACAGGTGAATACAACCCTCCACTCCAGGTGAGTGTATTACCTACTTAAAGGTAAGAAACAGGCACTGATAAATGAAGTAAAGCTTTTGCAAATGATCTAAGACAGAGAGTGTATTATCATATAATTTAGTTATGACACTCCTAGCTTTGGAGCATCCATTCTATTGGGCAATAATTCTGTAATATGATACATGACATCATAAAAAAGTGACAAAGGAAAGCAACTCCAAATTAGCTGTGTGGCAGGCTGAAATGTCAGCTGCAATTACGTGCCTGGTCTGCCCTCTTACATACAAACCAAATATATTCAATAACAAAGCTACCATCAGGGATGACATCCTATTAATCACATCCGTAACCTGGTCAAATCTCTCTCACACACAGTCTATGTAGTGAAGTGTGGGTCCCACCATCCAGACAATAATAAGACCCAATTATTTCCCTAAAGAAGGCATTTGTGTCTGTTTGGTCATGTCTATATATTATTGTGAAGAATATGGGCTGGACCCCACAATTATTCCGAGCTATAGTGTATGTGTGTAGCATATGTTACCATTGATTGACCACATTTATTGGCTGATTCCATTTTAAGGTTCTGAATCTGTTGGGTTGAGACTGCTAAGAGGTACTGAGGCCTTTCTGGGTCCCATCAAACTAGGGCACAAGGATCACAATGACAAGATGTAAATCTGTTTTATTCTTCTTCCAGGTTTCCCATTCATACTGACATTTATTAGAAAAGACTAATAATTACATATAAAGAGAGAGTCAAAAGTAACTGAACACCCTTTTATTTCAGAAACAAATGGAGAAATTATCAATCTAACTACCACAGCAAGTAATGGGTGAAGGGGCCTAATTTTTAGGCTATCCAAAACATCTTCAGCAAGTTGTATATATATATATATAT
>JAUZST010014919.1:0-10415 GCA_034779995.1 Parotocinclus haroldoi
ACCTGGAGTGGAGAGAGGCGGTGATTAGAAGGAGGGGCTGAGCGAACGAGGGAGAGAGAGAGAGAGAGACGGAATCGGGATTCCTGACAAATAGACGCAGAAAGTGTCTCATTTTCATCAGACACAAAGTTGTTACTTGTTGGGTTGTCTTACTCATTAATAATGATACATTAAATCTCATGCGTCTCAACTGTTTACCTTGTCCAATCTTTAACACTTGGATTACCAGGAAATGATATAGTCATTTGTTCTCACTGGCCTTATGTGTGTCTGTTCCAGATATCAAGAACATATCCAATCTAGAATAACATGTACCTAGATAAGATAAAATAAACCTTTATTAGTCCCACAGTGGGGAAATTCACATTTTTACAGCAGTGAAGGCAGAGCAAGGCACTGCCTATAAGAAAAAGATACATAAATAGAAGAAAAATATAATAAAAGTACAAAAGTAATAAAGTCTCTATAAAACATTATATACAGGTTAATTATAGATACTATTAGGGTTCCTACTTCTTCCCTCGTAGCGCTGCCTCTCCGATTGCAGTTACAGAGCAGGTGAGGTGGCTTATAACCAGTGTCTAATTAACGACCTGATGACGAACATCTTCGCCTCCCTCTACATAAGTGGGAGTTCTAGCAGTGTTTGTTGCCAGGTCGTTTCACACTTAGGTGCCTTGACACGCTGGACGTTTGCTCGCTCGGTTTTGGTTAGTTGGCCTGGGTTCTGTCACCTGGCTGCACGCTGTAAAATAAGAAGCACCCCGGGAAGGCTTTCTTGCACTGCATACGCGCTCGAGCTCACTCTCGCCCTCTGGTGTCCTGGTCCCTCCATGCATGTTGTGTGTCCGTGGTCTGTTGTGTGTTAGGTGTGTATCTGTGGTCTGTTGTGTGTTAGGTGTGTATCTGTGGTCTGTTGTGTGTCTGTGGTCTGTTGTGTGTTAGGTGTGTGTCTGTGGTCTGTTGTGTGTTAGGTGTGTGTCTGTGGTCTGTTGTGTGTTAGGTGTGTATCTGTGGTCTGTTGTGTGTCTGTGGTCTGTTGTGTGTTGGATGTAATATCCACCATACCCAGTTCATCCATCGTTACTTGCAGAGTTTGAAACTTTTTGGACAAAGGTCCTGTTTCTATTGGGAGTCTATCCATGGTTTGTGCTAAGTTAGCTAATAAGGATACTATATTGTTAAAGAAATAGTCCACAGCATATAAATTGAGTATTGTATTTTTGCACCCCCATTGTCCTCACTAACATCACATAGCGGTTAAATGTTCTTTTCTCTGACAAGATGGGTCTCCTGAATCAAAGCTATGGAACAATACAATTTTTAAGTTGTCTAAATATTTTCTTTCTCTTGATTGGACTGCTGATCTCTTTTATATTGTAACCAATAAATAAGAAACTATTCATGAATTGTCGTGTCACTTTACAATAGAGTAACACAAATGTACAGAACAATGATTGTCCATTAACAGTCTCAAAGTGAGAAGAACAGAATTCAACAATATTCTGTTCTGTTCTATTCTATAGACTGACCAAAGCGTGCTGCATTCTTATTGTTTTTGATTACATCATTTCTATATCTTTAATGTTACATCTGTTACATGGCGGTTTATATCATTATCAGTTACATGAACAGCAAGTATTTTTGCAAGGTTGTGTTACTTATAGTGTAAGTGTAGGTATATGCTTATTCCATATGTTGTTGTTTTTTTCATTTCAGGCTGAACGATGAACTGATGAGCTGTGTCCTAAAGCAAGTAGTACATGAATCTTGCCAACTTCTTACTAAATGTCAAACACTTACAAAGGAGGATTTCCAAAAGCTTCTATCCACTGTACCTGTATGTCTTATCGTTTTTAGAAATATTTGTTATAGTCTAAACGCAATTTACCATAATCACAATTTGTGTTACCATGACTTTTTGTCATAGTGTTATCATAGTATAATCATGTTATCATACCATCAATCATAATCAGTGTCCGTTCGTTATTTTTAATGTCTGAAAATAATGCTGATAGTTATTGTTTATACTGCTAACGTGTCTAGGATGTGATATGATGCATGTGATGAACTCTTCATAAAAATATATATATATAATGTATACACACACACACACACATAGTCGGGTTGGGTTCAGTTTAATACTCATGAATTTAATCGGTTGCATTAATCACTCTGTGGGAGAAAACCATAGCGAACGGAGTAAATCCATGCAGATATGGGGAGGACATGTAGACTCCATAAATAAATTACTCTCGATCCCTTTGTATGTTTAAAAGCAGTGTTGCAACAGCAATCAGGACTATAATGGAGAGAAAAAAATACTCTGACCCCAGTACCTTCCACAGCATTTCTCAGCACCATGTGTTACCCTGTGGTCTATTGATCTTGGTCAGGGAGTTATTCAACCACAGCACAGTGATATCCTTAACATCACAGTTTTCAGACTCAAACCCTGTTAAACTGATTTAGGATGAATTGGACAGAAAAATGAAAGCATAGCAGCACCTTTGTGAGGACTTTTGCAACTTTCGTTTTTTTTTTAATCTCCAGTGCTACTTTTCTGTGTTTTTCCATTTATGTAAAACATTTATGACACCCTTATCCAGAGCGACTTACAATTCATAGTCTTACAATTAAAGTGTTTCTTTTTTTTGTCGGTTTAATGGTCTTGCTCAGGGACAGAATGTGGTAGCTTGGCTGAGGTGGGATTTGAACCCATAGTCCATTACCTTAACCACTAGGCCACCACAGTCCCAAACAATTGTTGGGCGTGTAACGACCATTATGTCAATCACATTTGCATTTTTACATGTACAGCATGTAGCAGAGTAACTTACAATTCATACAGTCTTATCAAAGCAATTGTGGGTTAAGGGCTTTGCTCAGGGACCCAACTGTGGCAGAGGTGGGATTTGAACCCTAGACCTTCTGGTCAATAGCCCAGTACCTTAACCACTATGCCACAATTCAAGCAATCACGGATTAAGGGCCTTACTTAAGGACCCAACTGTGGCAGCTTTGGCGGAGTTGGGATTTGAACCCTTGACCATGAGGTCCAGAGTCCACTTTAAACGCTAGGCTACCACAGTTTTTGAGGTGTACTGTGACATTAGACTGTATTAATATCAGTAAAACTGACACAATACGGGTATTCTAAAACTATTGACTGATGGTATGATCTGTGTGTAGATCAGCAGGACTATCACACGTCAACAGGTTCACAATTATACACATATTAATAGTCACATGTTGTCTGTCTTACAAGTTTCAAACATGCAGTGCTGTCCAGCATGGTCTTGTTCAGTGTTGATCATTTTTTTCTTAGAAAAAATGGATATATGCATGACTTCTACTTTATAACCGAATAAAATGCATTTATTTTAGGTGGCTTCACCAAGTTTGCGCTATATTATGGCTATTCAGAACCATTTACTCAGCAACACTGTCCTGATTCGCCCTGTTGACAGTGAGGACAACGATTACTCCCTCGGGGGGGAAACATTGAAGGTACAGGTAAACATCTCCTTTAAATACCCTATAATGACACTGCATTAAAATTGCTCATTTAAATCTGACAGGAGTGATGAGGAATCGACTAAAATAGCTGTAATTACTTCAGTTATATACACCCTGTGGTTTAAATAGTTGTTGCATGTGAAATTTACTTCTAAATGAATACCTGGACAGAGCGCATTACTCAGAACATAAGATTTACCTCCACTGGCTTGTGTACTTTCCATAGTGCATCCTCGTACCTTTACTTCCATGGTTACAACAGTGCTTAAACTTTGGTAATTTTTTATTTTCAATTTTCAGTCTAAATTCGACCATGATCAGGTTTTCTCAAAGGTTATAAAAGTAGGTAAGGCAAACTCACTGGAACAAATGAGATACTTATTTGCTTGTTATTATAATATTATACTTATTACTTGTATATTATACATTTATTAGGATCCAATATTACATATCTGTGAGTGGCAAAATTACATGAACCTTTGCTTTCTGTTGATCAATCTTACGTTTTTTGCCCATTTCTCTGTGGAGAACGGCTTAAACTCTTATTGTAGGTTTCTTCACATGAACTTCTTCCATGGCATTTCTGTTGGATAAATTTACCAGAACACTCCAAGCTCTCCTAACTTAGCTTAAAAGGTTCTAGCTATGAGCTTAGCTTAGATTCAGAAGCAATCTGAAAGCAATTCTGAGTAAGGAGAAATAAAAGTTTTTTCACAGTAAGGAGGTGGAGTTGCTATGGTTGCTAGATATGATTATTTCTTTTGGAGCCTGTAATTGGATGTCACCCCTGCCACTCATTCTCTTTGTCACTTGCTCACACACAAACAGTTTTAATTAGGGAAATACTCTGCAGCCTATTATATAATTACATTTAAAATAATATGCCCAAGCTATTGGCTACTGCATATTTTACATTAATTACAGAAACGTTTATTTGCTTTCTATTTACAATGCAGATCATTGTGTAGTACACTTAATCTGTTGGACAGCTTATGAACTAGAGAAAATGCAGCTCCGCTATATTTCAATTTTAGTTTTATTTATATAGCGCTTTTTACAACGTAACATTGTCTCAAAGCAGCTTTACAGTAATACAAGATTTTAAAAGGCCAACCCCAAATTGAGCAAGCCTAGGGTGACAGTGGAAAGGAAAAACTCCTTAAAATGGTAGAAAGAAACCTTGAGAGGACCAAGAATTAACAGGGGACCCATCCTCCATGGGCGGCCTAAATGTTAATTAAATAAATACTAAATGTATATTAAATCATAGTCAAAACTAGTTTAAAATAAATAACACATTATTAAAATTTAGCTTAGTAATAGAAAAAGAGGGAGGTCTTTGGAGGCACATTGTCTCATACTGTCCAACCAATGGAGGAAGTTCCTGCACTCTGGTGGGACCTGCCTCCGCTGTTGGAGACCATAAGAGTGATGCAGAGCCGGATGCAGAGCCGCACCAGAACATCAGCTCTGAGGGAAAAGAGAAAATGTAGTTATTGCTGGGTTAAGAACACAGAGTCTATTATGCAATACTGATGCCTTGTGCAGCATGAGAACTCCGGCAGCACTAACTATAGCAGCATAACTAAAGGGGGGGAATCAGAATGTAACACAGCCAAGAGGCTGTTATAGTCTAAATCTAACTAAAAGCCTGAGTAAATAAGAATGTCTTTAGCCTAGACTTAAACATTTGGAGAGAATCTGAATCTCTGACTAAAGTGGGAAGTTTATTCCATAGCTCAAAGTTCAAAGAGCTTTTTATTATCTCATTTTGGAATCAAAACTCTGAATCAATAAGTCACCCCACTGCCGCGATCACTTCACTGGCTCTCTGTAGTTGCCCGGATTGTCATTTGCACATTCAGGAACCGGGGTTCCATGTACAATGAAATTATTCCTTCTTTATTCAGGGAGTTTTTCCTTTCCACTGCCGCCCTGGGCTTGCTCAACTTGGGATTGGCCTTAAAATAATATCATATTGCAAAGCTGCTTTGAGACAATGCTCCATTGTAAAAAAGCGCCCTAGAAATAAATTTGACTTCGACTAAAGGATCAAACAAAGTATGCAGAGAAACAGATGGCCTTTACAGTCTGTGAACTACAAAAGTGCATCTATATGGAACGTGGACCTGATAAATGGACAATGGGCGTAGAAACAAGGATGTGCAGCTCATGAAGTGACCGGTGAGGGGATTTTGACCCACTACAACAGAAACAATCTGTGCGTTATTTAGCATCAGGTAATAAAATCATAAGCAGCATATCATACAAAAGGGTACAACATATCCCGAGGCTCAGTGCTTGTGAATACAATTGTTTACCCAAACGACTTTTATTGACACGCTGCCCCTTTATATCGTGACAACCTATTAATTTATGTTTTGTTTTGGGGTTTTTTTTTTTCTCCCCAGTTGTACGAACCGGTGCCAAATCATGTATGATGAGGCCTAATTCACAAATTAAACTGCTTGGAGAGCAAATATCAACCATGTAAGAGGTGAAATGATGGCAGCAAAACACAGCAACATAAAGGTTACGCTTATTTATGGACTAAAGTTTACCGTTGCCTTGTGGATCATTATCAGAAAATGCCAACAGTTTTAACAATTAATTAGCTTCTCTACACAACGAACTGGATTATTTCAGGCCATTCAAGTTGGTTTATTTCTGGCCATTCAAGCCAACATTGTGATGAATTTATATATATATATATATATATATATATATATATATATATATATATAGTAAGCAGGTAGTATGTTTAGTGAGCAGGACTTTCTTCATTATGAAGGTAATTCTGGATAAAGTTCTAAATGCTCTCTAACAATGACCGAATGCATGTCTGCACCCCTTCTAATGTGTGATGACTGATTTTATTAGTAGTAGAACAGGCTGTACTGGACACCTCAGTGACACTCGGTATGACACTTAGTCACTTGTCACTTGGCATAGCACAGTTTCTGCTCTGTCCTCCTAAAACAAAGTTTGTCTTGGTGGCTTGGCAGGTTTAGAGAGCGGCGCTGAGCATTACTGCTGCATTCGTTGGCTGTGTTAGTTAGCTAGTTATTTCCATTATGTTGGCGTGTTTATAGTTTCACATTTGTTGTCCATTGCATTTTTATTTTCGCATATCTGTACGCATTTGCGTGAGTTTTTGGGGGAACGCACATGCTGTGCGTCATTCTGACAGCAATCGGCATTAGCTGCTAATGTAATATGACTGGTAGGTGAAATGGCTGTTCAGTCACTTTTTAGTTCAGTGAAGAGAAAATTAAATACATCCATCCATCCATCCATCATCTTCTGTTTAATTCACATTGGGGTCACGGGCCCAAGGGCAAGAACGACCCTAGAAGGGTCGCCAATCCATCATAGGCCACACATACACAGTCGGGGAAGGGCCACTTTAGAGACACAAATTAACCTAACACCCATGTGTTTGGACTGTGGGAGGAAACTGGAGTACACAGAGTAAACCCACGCAGACACGGGGAGGACATGCAGACTAAACACAGAAAGGGCTTGCTGTGAGGCAGCGGTGCCACCCACCCCCACAAGTTACCAGAAGGTCCAGGGTTCAAATCCAGCCTGTGCCGAGGCGCCACTGTTGGGTCCTTGAGCAAGTCCCTTAATGCACAATTGACTGGATTGTAAGATTGTATCAGTTTTTATCTCAGCGTCTGCTAACTGATATACATTCAAATCAATGCCGATTAGTATACAAGTGTGTTTAAAGATTATTACATCGTTATTAACAGTATGCAATTATTTGTATGGCCATTAACTTTCAGTTGAAAGTTCATAATCGTGACAGCCCTAGTTCAGAGTTGGGTGAACTGGTGAGTCAGTCAGGTCAACAGATTCATGTTTTGGCTCGGCCAATGTCCAAGTTTGAGCCCTGTAGTAAATATTTGCTCTCACATTAATCACAGAGTAACTGGGAACCACTGAATAACTCATCAACTCTTTGAAACCATTATCATTCAGTGGAAAAACATTCATGTCTTTCTGTGAAAGGAAGTTTACCCAAAAGACTTTTATCCATTTTATCTATGGAACTGTGGTAGCCTAGCGGTTAAGGTCCTGGGCTCTGGACCTGATGTCCCAGGGTTCAAATCCCACCTTAAGCAAGACCCTTAATCTACCATTGCTGGAATTGTTAGACCGTATGAGTTGTAAGTCGCTCTGGAGAAGGATATTTGCTAAATGCCGTAAATGCCATACTACATTGCTTAATCCGTGTATTTTCTGTTGAGATCATTAAAAGCTTCATATTTTGCTTTAGCTTTGGCCCATTTTCCCATTAGTGTAGGTTTGTTTGCTTTTCTCAACCTCTGTTCAGTCTATTTCCAACCACGAACACAAGAATAGAAATCTCACCAATCGCCAGAGGTCTTTTTTGCCATAACCCTGGATTCCTGTTTCCGTTCAGAATGACACTGTGCTTATGCCGTAATAATTGTTCTTGGAATCCGAGTCATAGGGAGAGTCACAGGAGTACTGAACTACATCCATGTCCTTTAAGCTTCACTGAACTGAACCACAAGGTTTCGGTAAGACTGTAAGCCCACAGGTTAACGCGCTGACCTGACCCAGTAGCCTATAGCGCCCTATTTCAATAAAATAAGATTCAAAGACTTGTCATTTTCAGTGGCTGCAGTTTCATTCATTACAGGTTTATTCTAAAGGGGGGGGGGAAATCTGGGTGGAAATGATTAGTATGAATCATCCTTTAGTACCTGGCCTTAGGTTCTTTTCATCCTGCGGTGACCTCAGAGACGAAAGTCTTTTTTACATCAGTGTTCTGTGTTTTAAATGCCATGTGACTCACTGTGCTCAAACGGCTTAAATATGACATGTTTAAAATGATTAGCCTAATCCGTCAGAATCGAATTGGCTGTCATTGTGCATGCGCCTGACCTACAATGAAACAGTGAAAATATACGTCTTTGGCTATGTGAGTCACCCCAAACATAATCAACAACAAGAAAACCAGTGAGTATATATATAAAAAAAAACTGTTTCAATATGGATATTGTCCTCTTTAATGTGACACCAGGAGAAGAAAAGGTTACATAAGGCGTTGATGCCCATTATTTAGTTACGGGGAGACGATGTGCTTACTAATTAAAATTTTATTATAGATTGAAATTACATTGATTACTATGACTTTACTATACTTTTAAGTATTTATTTAATTATCATCTAGGCCACCCATGGAGGTCGGGTCCCTTTTTGAGTCTTGGTTCCTCCCAAGGTTTCTTCCTTCTACTTTCAGGGAGTTTTTTCTTTGCCACTGTCCCCCTAGGCTCGCTCAGTTTGAGATTGGCCATTGAGATAATCTAATATTGTAAAGCCGCTTTGAGACAATGCTCCGTTGTAAAAAGTGCTACAGAAATAAATTTGCATGAAATTGAATTGAATCAGGAGGGTAAGGTTACAAAACCATCTCTAAAATGAATTTGATTTTACAAATTGTATGCAAATGGAGGAAGTTCAAACGCATTTCTACCCTCTCCAGGAGTGGTGACAACATAATGTTCACTCCAAGAGCAAAGTACAATATTCTGTGGGGTCGAAAAAAAAATACCCTAGACTAACTTCTAAGCAACTAAAGGACTATGACGCTGGCTGATGATGAGAAGAAAAGTTAAAGAATGCAAAAGTGGGCAGAGATTTGTCTAGACACAAATGCAGCATCGGACTTGGTGTAAAGGTGCCACTATATGTATAAAATCTTTTTTTTTTGCAATGACGATGCAAGGAACTAAATAAAACTATTTGAAATAAGTTATTTTCAAAATGGGTTTGTGAAAACATTCACATCTTTTCCAGTCCTCCTTTTTTCATCAATTATCTTCTGCTTAATCCGCACGGGGTTCGCCAGCCGGTGCCCACCCAGGAACAGCCCTAGGCAGGGCACCAGTCCATCGTAGGGCACACACACAGTCATGCACACAGACACACACTAAAGGCCACTTTTAGAGACACCAATTAACCTAAGACACATGTCTTTGGACTGTGGGATTAAGTCCAAAAACACCAAGAGTACCAGGAGTAAACCCATGCAGACCATGGGAAGGACAGCACAAGCTCCACCCCCAAATTCAAGCCAAGTCCGTGACAGTGAAGCCGAGTTGCAAGTCATAAGTAGAGTTCATTTTTTCAATGAAGCATTGACCCAACCGGCTTTACAACATTAGATTATCTTCTAGGACCATTCCTGAAGGTGACAGTGGCAAGAAAAAAACTTCTTGAACATTATAAGGAAGAAACCTTGACCTTGAGAACCAAGACTTGCCACATTGGTTGGCTCTGAAAGCTAATGTATCTAGTCCAATAAGTTTGTAGTAATAGATGGGATAACAGAAACTAAGTCAATAATAACAGGCGAATAAAATATTGAATAAAATGGCATTTGGGACTCGAGTCCTCACCTCTGCCAACATCCTCTGTGTAAAGTGCATCACAAACAAAAATCCACTGCAGAACCTATGCAACACTGTGTGTAAAAACAAATCAGGTGTAGAAGAGTATTTCTAAATTAAACCAGGAGATATATTATGTATCAGCATAACACACTTCCTCATTATAATGCTGTGTGTAGGTTCTGTATGCGAATGTCCACTGAATGCATTCGCCCCCTAGGGGTTCTTATAGGCAAAGGGATAATTATGCGTAGTTCCTGGAGCTTGCTTGTGTGTGTGTGTGTGTGTGTGGTTATGTGTGGGTGGGTATTTTTGTGTGTTATTTTTTTTTTTGGGGGGGGGTGTATGTGTGTGTGTGAATGTGTGTGTGTGTGTTTGTGTATGTGTGAGTGTGTGTGTGTGTGTGTGTGTGTGTGGTTATGTGTGGGTGGGTATTTTTGTGTGTGTTTTTTTTTGGGGGGGTATGTG
>JAUZST010014920.1:0-10415 GCA_034779995.1 Parotocinclus haroldoi
TTCTGAGAGCCGCTGCCACTCCAAGATGCTCTTTTTATACCCAGTCATGTTAATGACCTATTGCCAACTGACCTAATTAGATGCAATTTGGTTCTAAAGCTGCTCCTTTTTTGTACCTTAAACTTTTCCAGCCTCTTATTGCCCCGTCCCAACTTTTTTGAGAGGTGTTGCTGTCACGAAATTTCAAATGAGCCAATATTTACCATGAAATTTCAAAATGTCTCACTTTCGACATTGGTTATGTTGTCTGTGTTTTATTGTGAATATAATATCAGTTTTTGAGATCTGTAAATTATTGCATTCCGTTTTTATTTACAGTTTGTACGTTGTTCCAACTCTTTTGGAATCCGGTTTGTATTATAATGGAAATTATGTATAATACTTCACCCAGATCTGTTTTGTGTGAAAGCTGTACTACAATACAGAGCTCATAGTTTTCCAAGCCAGCATACAACTCATTTTTCTGTCAGTTCTGCCTCATATCTAATGAAACACCTTGTATGGTCATGGGCTTTGGTGAATTGGCTTGGTTTGAAACAAACCATAACCACCTATGAAAGTGCTGGAATGCGTGAACTCAGAGGAAGTGATTTCGCATTTGGCAAGTAGTTCCAATAAGATATAAGGCGTGCTTTTAAGGCCACGCAAATGTTAATGTATTAGCCTTTTAAATGATGGGTCAAGCTGTTTAAACACTGCGGTTTACATGCTGAATAATAGCTGTGTTTTACAGGTGGAACCAACTGGATCTAGCTATTGTGCTGCTTTCCATCATGGGGATAACTCTGGAGGAGATTGAGGTCAATGCTTCGCTCCCCATCAACCCCACCATCATCCGCATCATGAGAGTGCTGCGTATTGCTCGTGGTGACTACTCATTTCACTCTGCTCTTCTGCATCATCTTTTCATTTGCTGGGAAAGAACTCTGTTCTGTTACAAGTACCTTCTGCTCCGAGTGCACCAGCAGTCTGCATCTGGCTACTGCTTATACACATCATATCATGTAGATATAGACATCATATACACTACTTATACACATCATATCATGTAGATATAGACATCATATACACTGCTTATACACATCATATCATGTAGATATAGACATCATATACACTGCTTATACACATCATATCATGTAGATATATGTAATGAAAAATTCACAGCACATAACTGCTCTGACTTTTTATTCACACTTGCACACACATAATGAGAAACTGGGTCGCTCATCTTTTTTGCCGATTATTCTCATTGTAATGAATGGGGTTTAAGAGACATCTTTATAGATTACTCCATCAATGCAGATTGCATAGCAAACCTTTAATAATGTTAATGTTTGTAACGTACATGTGTACCCAGCCTCTCATGTAGCCTATAAGATAGACATCCATCCTCATCTCCTATCAGGGCATGTGGCTTATTGTAGTACCGTTGCAATAATGGTGAATTGCCTTGTCAGCATCGAGCTGTGTGTTATTGCATCCCATTAACATTTACAGTGCTACTTAAAAACTTGTGAACCATTTAAAATGTTTTGTGTATCGGCATAAATAAACATAATAAATAAAATATTATGCACTTATCTGCATAACCTAAACCATTATGAGATATTCACGCATGCGACATGTAGGATAAAGATAAACAAGTTAAACAAATGAGATCAAATATTATACTTGATATTTAATAATAGACGTCTGTGAGATGCCAAAGTATGTAAACCTGTATGTGAAGCTTTCAGTATCTAATGTGTCTCCCTTGCGTAGCAATAACTGCAACTATGCAGAACCTAAGCTAGCTCTAACTAATGAAATGGAATGGATAAATGTATCTAGGAAACTGATTACTGAGCACTTCATCAACTCTGCATAAAGTGTTTCTGACTGTGATCATAACTTGCTGACTAATCCATCATATGTTTATATTCCCACCACCCATCTCAGCATCAAAGAACATCCTAGTAACCGTAACCGTAGTACAAACACTCATTTGTTCCCATATTTAAAATCAGCCATGTATTAAAATATTTTCAAAGACATTTCAGGGTCAGTAAATATTTTAACACAGTTTTGAGCAACTTAGAGGATTTTCTAACTCATCATTGTCTTTGCAGTGCTAAAGCTCTTGAAGATGGCAGTAGGAATGCGAGCTTTGTTGGACACTGTGATCCAGGCCCTGCCTCAGGTAATACGACCACTTTGATGTCTTTCCTTCCTCCTTGTCTCTGTCACAGTTTAGCTTAGCCCAGCAGGCACTGCTTTTTTCTCCTTGCCTCATTTTCATAGCCTGGAAGGCTGGAAGGTAGCAACACTACAGATGGACTGATGGTAAGATAGTAAATACAGCAGGAGGCAGAGCTGAAAACTCCTCGGCTCAGCATGCTCACTCTAACACTATCAAGTTCTGCAGCTCCATGCAGAAGGCCTTTTGATTTCAGTACATGCTGCGCTACATGAGACGCTTTTAATTCCAGTAAATCATGCAGCATTTCAGAATTAGTGTGCATGAATAATTATAAGTACTTGTTGTTCCTATATGGGCTACACCAGGGTGTGGAAGAGAACTGTATCTGGTGGCTTTGGATTACATCTTCACAAATGTCATGCTATTTACCGTTCTGTACTTTTTCACAAACATGACCCCCTTTCCACTGGTTTAACAGCTTTCCTGAAGTGATGGGTCACAGTGTTTGTTCAGTGATCTGTATCCACATGATATTCTGAAATGTGCTTTTTCCTATTACTGTTGAAGGTGGACGATGCCTGATACTAAATGATACTAAATAATACACATACAGGTAGTTACATTCTGAAAAATCCAATATAAATTGAATGTCTCGGAAGCCAAGAAGTTTAATAGATACTGTATATATCACAGAGTAGCCCAACTTAAACATGTTTAAAATACATTAACCTACAGGGGGCAGAATCATTAAAACAAAGTCTTGAAAGTAAAAAACAAACACATTGATTTATTTATTTATTATTTAGTACAGGAGAGTGTGGGAATAGGAGTGTTGCACTATGTATCGCTTGCTTGGCGAATTCAGAATATGGTTTGTGTGTGTTATGGGATTCCCATTAAAGAGGTTTCGCAAATGTTGTGCACATTTACAATATTTTGACTTAATGTGAATTAAGCTGTTTCCACCCACTACAGTTAGGCAAATAAACTTTGTATGACATAGGCTACCACAGTAAGGGATTGCATCAAAATAGAGCAATTATTTGCTTTTAGCAGCATAATCTTTACAGCCAAACTGTTTTTATGGCTATGTTCTTTGGACTTAATAGATGCCAGGAAGGACAAGCAGTGTCCCACCTATTAAATCATATCTAAATGTAACAATACTGGTTTTGTTTTGTTTTTGGTCTGATCTGGTGGAAGGTTTTTTTTCCATTATTATTTTTCCTTTTCCATCTACCTTTAACGCATTCTAACTTTTCCACCTAATCCTAGAATAAAAATCTTTTTTTTGATTATTTGTGATTATTTATTTTGATTATTTTATTTTTCTTTGTGCATTTTTCAAATTTGCCAAAAAAAATTGTGGGGACTACATTTATTCATTCATTTTTTGTAACTTCATAATCCTATTTAGGGTTGTGGGGAGCTTGGGCCTTAGTGGCAGCAATGGGATCAAGGCAGACACCAACACCTGACAGGGTACTAATCCATCTCAGAACACACACAGGGGCACTTTCGAGTCACCAAAACATATTAGCAAGGTGTAAGGAAGCTGGTGTACCCTAAGAAAACCCATGTGAACACTCCACATAGGCAGAATCAATTCACATTTTCCACCATGCCATTTTGTTATAAATACAGATTTCTCATAACGCTTGAACTGAAACAAAAAAACTTTTTTCAATTTGGTAAAACTTTCCTTGTTCGTTTTCCTACCTGACATTGTCTTTGCATTTGACCATGGTTACTGTGTTGTTGTTCACTGTGTATCCATCATGAAAACCTTCGAACCTTTTTCTGTAATCACTGGGAATTGACCTGAAGATCTTTCACTCCATTGATTTCGTTACTTGGCTTTCAGGATATGGTATTTCTGGATCTGTTCTGTCTGTCTTGTGCTTTCATGCTTAAGGAACCCTCGTCTGGCTCTTTGACTCAATCTGTTCCTTCTCTTTACTCTCTCCTTTCCTACAGGTGGGGAATCTGGGTCTTCTCTTCATGCTTCTCTTCTTTATCTTCGCAGCTCTGGGAGTAGAGCTGTTTGGTGATCTGAGTAAGCACAACACATTAACTGAGACAAATATTTGATGCATTGCCTGGGTTTTTGCTTCCACCAGGGCTCTTACTTGAATCTTTTTAGGACTAATACATTGGATTTCTTAGTGGTGCTGCTTAGTTTTTCCAACTCACTTACTTGTGTTAAAATATGTTTAAGAAATGTAGCATTACATACATAACTTCATCAGTAATGATCCTGAATTGCATCATGCAGTTGTAGCCTTCTACACTAACTGTAATTTACTGCAATGCTTTCTTAAATGTTTTTGCCATTAATTTCCTGGTAAACCTGTAATTAGAAGCATAAATTCCTTTCTAAATCACAATGCAGTTGTTAAAACATGTAGTTTAAGCATTTACGAATGTTAATCAATATCAATCAATTCCATTACTTTTAGTTCTTTGAATGATTTGTTAGTGGTTGGCTTGTAACTATGGCCCTTTATGATAATTACCCAATGATTGTGCTAGGTCTTGACTCATACAAATTTTTTTAATCTATCCAATATTTTGACTGAGGCTTGCGTTTATTCGTAGCATCTTTCAAGTAAATTTAAACAAAACTTTTAGTGCCCACCAGAAAGGGACATGCAAATGCATTTCAAACCTCTACTAAATAATAACGTCATGTTTTTATGTCAGTTGTAAGTATGCCTGAGAAATCTGTTAATTGCTTATATAATGTAAATATCACTGTAGTCATTAGGAACTGATGAACACTTTCTGCCTAAACGAATAACAATGACTGCTGGAAAATACAAAAAAATAAAGCCAGCAAGTTAATTGATCCACAATAGTTTCAGTAAATTATGAAATTCAGTAAATACGTAAGCAGTTTAACAACTAACACCAGCAGGAATTTAAAACTCTTGTCACAAATAAGAGGGGTTAAAACAGGGAAAAATCAGGTGTGGGTCCATCACATGGAGCCTTCGTTGGTATTGGATGATGCAATAAGTTATTGTCATTGTGCATATACACATAGTCTGGCCCAGATTTTTTAAAAACCCTGTTAAAGGTATTTAAACATGACAAAATTTTAGGGGGAAAAACCTAATTCTTTTCAACAATTCAGTGTGTCATATTGGTATCACGACAACCTAGAGGCTACAGGACACACTGTTGCTACACACTTTCTGATATTTGAGAAAAATAAAGGCTCCTGGTCTGGAAAGATTATCAAACTGTGTCGTATTAAAGGTATATAAAAGTGAAATTATATTTGATAAGTTAAAACAGATCATGATAATGTAATGTTTGTCATAGTCTTGTGTGATGTTTTTATGTAAATGATGTATAAACTAAATAAATATGTTTCTACTGCTGAACTCCAAACCATGCAAATCATGCCAAATCTGCTTACAGTATGTGACGAGACACACCCTTGTGAGGGCCTTGGTCGCTACGCCACATTTAAGAACTTCGGTATGGCCTTTCTCCTGCTGTTTCGTGTTTCCACTGGGGACAACTGGAATGGCATTATGAAGGTACTTAATCTTAACTTTAGCCAAGGTTCACTGGCATTATTGTAAGGTTGTATCTCTCTCCTGGGGAGCCGTAAAAGTCATCAGTCTTCACTGTTTGGTATTGCAGGACACATTGCGAGACTGTGCTCACGACACTGGAACATGCTACAACACGGTGGTGTCTCCCATCTACTTTGTGTCATTTGTGCTAACGGCGCAGTTTGTGCTGGTCAACGTGGTGATTGCGGTCCTCATGAAACACCTGGAAGAGAGCAACAAAGAGGCTAAAGAGGAGGCAGAGCTGGAGGCCGAGATGGAGCTGGAGGCAGTAGGGGGAGACGGAATGACTGGGGGACACACCTCCCCTCTGGCCCAGGCAGACATGGGTGGCCCTGTAGGGTCTTGCTGGATATCTAGAGACTCTCAGGACAGAGGTTACCCAACAGATAGCCCACCAGCAGCAATTCGTAGAGAACTGACAACATACATAAAGACAGACCGGCCTCAGGTTCAGGAACCTGCCTTACAGGTGAGTGCACCTGTCATTATATTGAGTGTTTGCGGATTAACAACGCCGTAGGAGCAAACTTTGATATTAACACAATCTGGCAGAGACTGATGACACTTTACTTGCTCAGTATGGGCTGGCATCTGTGCACAGGCCCATTACACAGTTAGACCCAACCTGTGACGCGTGCTGCACTTACAAGAGTAAGTTTAAGTCCAGTATACCAAACAACCATTGCCGTGTATGTGCATCATGTAGCGTAGCATGTGAGATGTGACTCTACAGAATGGGCTAGGATGGCCATTGCCTTTTTTCATCTCTCTAGTGTACATCATACTGCCAGAAACAGACTTGGGACAGGAGCTTTCTCCCCATGTGATAAGTCTTGCTGTGGTGCTATAAGCTGATTAGGTGCCATTGCTCATTGTTAGTAGCAGTAAGCTTAAATTGTATTAAGGTTGCTGGAAGAGAATTGAAGGCTATTTTACACGAAATGTTGTATATTTTAAAAGGCCTCAACACGTTTTTGGCGTTCAGACAGACAAATAATAATAATACTACTAATAATAATAACAATAACAATAATAATAATATCACTATTATAATAGTAGTATTACTAACAATAATGACAATTCATAAAGATATTTTGTCATCATTAGTGGTATGATTGTTGTTATTATCAGTTATTATCAGTATTGTTAATAACATTGTTATTGTTATTAGTAATGATAATAATTATCAAAACTATAGCAATGATAATTATGATACATAGTAATATAATTCATATCATTATTATCATTGTTATCATTATTATTATTGTTTTTGCTTTTGTTGTTGTTGTTATTAGTGCCATAATAATAAATGTCCATAGGACTGCCATGAATCTACATGGGCTGAACATTGACTTTTTCAGGTTGGTGGATTGGTTAGTACTTGTGTAGCTAGGAAGGTATGCAAGAAACAGTGTGCTTGAAGTTATAAATAAAATTTTGTGTGGGACAGATACGTATAGTTAGAACATATAGTATGATTATTTTTAACACTTCTTTAGCGATACATGTTTAATCTTTTCTTATTCATTATACAGAATTCAGATGTATCCGTGTGCTGATTTAGATCTACCAATCAGCTGGAGCTTTTGTGTTCTTGCTGTTATTTGAAGATCATCCTGCAGTTTTTATGTTTAAAGCAGAGGTCAGCCTGGTGCCATGGGAAAGGAAAGCATTGATACATCAGCTTGTTTTTGTTGTGCCTGGCTATTTCTAGATTGCCATTTTTGAGTTAATGGTGACCTTCATATCAGCATGTAATCCCTCCCCATCTGCTGTTAAACCAGCCTAGCTCACTTGTGCTGTGCAAGAGTTTGCTTTCTTACTGCCATGTCTTGTCATAGTGGAGTTATTGTGCTCCCCAGTGGAAACTTTTTAATGGATAGAATTGCTTTTGGCCCAAGGGCATAGTTTATTACTTTATTTAATGTATTAAGGATATGGGTCCCACTTTATAATGTTCTTAATTACTCTCTACATAATTAATTTTCTAAGGGGTTTGTACATTATAATTAAAATGAAAATTGTTACAGACTAAACACCTGCATTAGTTATAATCCTTCCTCTTGTAGATACAGTATCAAAACATAATGAACTGGATATTATATATTAGTAACAAGAAGGTGGTGTGTCATTAGGATTAAACCAAACTAACCTACTACTTATTTCTTTATGATTTAATCTAATATATCTTTATATTATATTCAATAATAATATATATTTTTATATATTATTATATGCATTTATTCATTCATTCATTCATTATTTTCCACTTAATCCACGTGGGGTCACGGGCCCGCTGGTGCCCACTCAGCATTTCTGGGTGCAAGGGCAGGATCAACCCTAGGTAGGGCACCAGTTAACCTTACACATGTCTGTGGGAGAAAACGGAGTACCCGGAGTAAACCCATGCAGAAACAGGGAGGACATGCAGACTCCACACAAAAATTACCCAGGACACTCCACCCTGGAACTGAACACGGGACCTTCTTGCTGCAAGGCAGCGATGCTACCCACCGAGCCACCATGCTGCCCTATATTATTATATATTATATTATCATTTTATGAAAGGTAGAAAATACACACTCACTTACTCACTTTTTATTTGAACTTAATACCAATTTAAGGTAGTGAGTGTTGTGGCCTAACCAGCAGCACAGAACAAGAGGCAGGAGCTATCCCAGGACAGGGCACCAGTATAAGGCACCTTATAAGGCACATACAAATATGCACACACACTAAGAGATGCACAGGGAAAACAAGCACAAACTCCAAATTTGGATTCTATTAATTATTGATATGTAATAATAATAATAATAATAATAATAATAATAATAATAATAATAACAGTAATAAACTCCCACTCCACCATCACCAGCCTGGAGTGTTAAAACAATGCATTTTGGGTCCACGGATTCATCCTATTGACACCAAATTCTGACCCTGCCAGCTGTGTGCTTCATTAAAAATGAAGACTCGTAAGACCCACGTGTTACATGGATGCCATATTTGTGTGGGAATTTGGGTTGTTTAAGTGGACAACAAAAACGTTTTCCCCGAACAAGGTATTTGAAGAGGATGTAGGATAATTTTGACAGATTTGTAATAATACAGCATCTATTTCTTATATTACCCTGTAAAAATAAGTAAATAAAAGTATTCTACTTTGTGTGCTGACATAGAAAGAATAGGACCAAATACTGTTTTATGTTGCATAAGAACTGTTCGACTTGTTGGACCATGAAGCTGTCGGTTTATTGTTTATAATGTGTATTATAAACAAGAACCTGAGTGAGCTTTGTATTTCAGCTACAAGTCCATAATATGTGTGCGCTTATATATAATGTTGGTCAATATGTCTTAAGTCATTGTTAGTTGTGAAGAAAGCAAAAATATTACTTTGTCCTGAATTATTAACCATGAGACCTGCTCTACACTGATGTTCACACTGAGATACCTCGTCATCTGGTGATATAACACACATTCCTGTTTAAAAAAATATGCAGTGAATTATTGATGGCACATAATTTTGGATATTTGTTTTCTTTAATATTGTCTCTTCACATGTATGTTTAACCAACAGTATAACTGACTTGAATGTAGTCTTTTCTCCTTCATTATACCTGTGCATTACTGCTTTTTCACTACCTGTCCTTTCCTCTGCTTGTGTCTGTCTCTCTTACTGTCTGTGTCTCTCTTTCTCTCTTTCTCTCTGTTTTTTATGTCTAACATTGCTGGGTCTATAGCGGAGACCCATGTTTGACTCGGTATCCCTGGTGATCCAGGGCTCACTGGAAGGAGAGCTCAGCCTAATGGACAACCTTTCAGGCTCCATCTGCCACTACTACGCTCTGCCCCCTCTCCCCAGCAAGTACTGCACTGAGAAACAGGTCAATGGATCCCCTGTGCACCCTGCCACTTTATACTATCCTCTGTCTGTCTCTGTCTTTCTCTATACAACGCTTTGTCTTGTTTTCTCTAAGGAGTCACTTGGTGACATGCAGTGAGTGATTTCAGATAAAATTTCTGGTATTACATGCCATCTATTGCGCAAGAGACAGAGCCGGATCGTGAGTTTGTGTCCTGTAAAATCAATATATCGCCTCATTTTATAAGGGGGCAAAACTCTAAAACTGTAATTTGATAATGATTATCTTGATCTGGTTAATGTGATAAGTACTGTTAAATCATTATAGGTTTGTTTCACTGAAGCCTTTGTTGCCTGGGAACATATGTAATAGCGTAAGAATGAATTAGCTTGAATGCTGTTGAAATATACAAAGAAATGTCCTTTGGGAGAAGGCTACGGAAGAAATTTGTATTGCATAATGTTGTAATGTTTTATAATGTTATAAAACTCGTACTTCTAATTGAAAAGCATTTGACATTTGCAATGACCTATTTCTTAATCTAATTTATTGCACTTTTGCTAAAACTATCATTGACCATCATAAACAGGGCACAGGCACAGATTTTCCTGTTTTGACTTCTGGGAACCTGGGAATAGAGAAAATGTGGCAGCAAGTAACAGCCACCTTGGTTTAAATCTGTCAGTTTTACAATATGCCATGCCACAAAATTATATTATATTATATTATATTATATTATATTATATTATATTATATTATATTATATTATATTATATTATATTA
>JAUZST010014921.1:0-10413 GCA_034779995.1 Parotocinclus haroldoi
CCGTAAATGAGTCCAGGTAAGCAAAGGAGCCAAAGTATAAGGGCTTTGTTGAGAGCCGAGAAACGTAGTCCTGCAACATCCCGTGTTGAACCAGTGATATACTTTGTACAGGTTGTATATTGGTACAGTTACAGTGTGTTTTAATCATAGCTGCCTTTGGAATAAAGAGTCTTTAGAGTATGAGCAAAGTGATTCGGTGGAGATGAAAGGTACTGATTAATAGTACGTACTGCTTAAATAACAATTATCAGGACTTCAATAACTTCATTTTTTAATTTACTTTATTAATTAAGTCTTATACGAACACTACATTAAGTACTGCTAGTTTAAATTAAAAAACATGAAGTCTACAAAACACTGTGCACTTGGTCTTTTCTGCGGTGAAGACTTTTCATTAATAATGAAGTGTATACTCTGTATATGATTAAATTTTTACATATTGTGTAATTGTATTTCGGACGAACTCTGAGACTGTATCCCACACTTTAGTGTACGGGATCAATTCTAATCGATCTGGCAACCACTGTGTGCCCGCAGTCCAATCTGGCAACCCTAGTCAGGTCCCATGTACGCTGTCATTCGGTTGGGTTTTTCGCGGACATAGAGGAGGCAGCAGCGGTTAATTACCATGGTCCATCCCTCATTAACATATCCCGCGCGTCTCCCCTGGAACCCAGCCAATCCCCCGGAACTCCGAAGCCTCCATCATCAGACCTCCGACATGCGCAAACCACACACTAACTACTTCTAATATCCCTTCATCTCATATCTCATACTCTGCACTGTGCGTCTGTCCAGCTGCGTCGCTCCGCCACCGATGCGCAGACACGAGCGGGATGTCCCGGCGCAAGCAGGCCAAGCCTCAGCACCTTACAGAGGGAGAGGAGCGAGAGCAGCGCGGGGAGAACACTGAGAGAGGTACGGTGCAGCACCTGGACCATACGGGGACATGATCAAGTAGAAAAACAGAAAGGCAGAGTTGGTTTCTTACTTTTAGCAGTTATTGTGGAGTGGTGAAAACATTTGGAGTGCCTTCGTTTAGTTTAGCCTTAAAATGTTTTGACGCTATTTTTCATTTCCCTACAGTTTTTAGTCATGTTTAAATAAGTCCCGACACAGAGAAAAAGTTACCAGTAAAAATACAACTCTAAACAAAACAAATGATGATAGTATGACAAAACCTGACTGACGTTTAATAAAAACACCGAAACGCAATTGTTAAGTTAAAATATACTTCATTGTAGTTACCAAAAGCTGGACGTAGAAATCGTTTTCAATTTTGCATAAATGACACAAAACCAAAATAACACTTTGTAAAGTTTTATTTGGGCAGTAGCTTGCTCAGTTTAATAACGTGCATACTTTGTGTTTGTATGGTCGTTTGTATTTATAACAGCAACAACAACAGAAATAACAATAATCATAACAACATTAATATTAAGAAGAAGAAGAATCATCATCATCGTAATAAGCTTCAGTATTTATACGTTTAAGTATCCCTGCGTTTGTCCTTGGAAATACGCCCTGTTTGAGTTGCTTTGCGCTTTTAAATTGTTTTTTCAGTCCTTAATTTTGTTCTAGAGAAAATAATGTATGGCCAAATGTTGTACATGTCCAGTAAGTATTTATAATAACACAAATTAAGCTGTTATGGATCATGGCTTCACAATTTTTTTGTGTCTGTCCTAACTCTCGACCTGATTAACCATGTTTTTTTTCTTAAACGGGAATGTGTAACTGGAGCACCGACGATATCATTCTAAGATATGCAATAATTAACCGAATAAACATAGTTGCCTGTAACCTGTATCAACATAACAACATAACTACCTGACTTATATATAACAGTATAACAGTGAGAGTTTAATAAGATAAACAATAGTCCTAATTCAGTTTAATCAAACTGTGTAATGTTTTTTGCAATTATTTTGGTGCACAGCTAAGTTTCAGCAATGCGCGCTGCATATGTTTATTTGTTTAAAAATACATAAACTTATCTGTGATGGATCTTATTTGTGCATTTCAGCACAATGATTTATGTAAAAAAAAAATGCTAAGCCTTGTCTTTTTTGTGTTTGTTTTTGTTTTTTTGTCAATATGTGGATGAAGAGAAAACATTTGGTGTGCTGTAGTTATAACCACAGCGAAGGCCTTCATTTGATGCTGGTGTGAATGTTGATCTGCTAGATTGGCTAATGGAGGCTTCATTGTTTAAGGTCTCTCACCTTTCTGTGTTAGTTACTCTGTGTTAGGACCACCCACATGGTTAATGAAATGAACTGAACCAGTGACCCACACAGCAACTGCTCTTTATGTTAGGGAAGAAGGATCACAATGCAGGCTAATGAGAAATAATAATAATAATAATAATAACAGCAACAACAACAATAATACTAATAATAACAGCAACAACAACAACAACAATAATAATAATAATAATTATTATTATTATAATTATTATTATTATAAGAAAAGCAACAATATTATTATTATTATTATTTTTTTTTTTTTAAAGATATTATTATCTTTTGTAGTCTTGAGTAATTACTAAGTTAATGAAAACATGATTCCATTATCTACATTCAAAAACTATGTTTTTAAGAAATTGTTCTATACTGGTTGATGGCAAACATAATATTAAACTATTAATATATTTTAAATTGTTGTTCTCAGTTTTATACTAACTAATTTTACATATATTATTTGTTAGTATTAATACATAGTTTTGTTTCCCCTTCTGATCGAGTTTACTATACTGCTCACAAAAATAGGGGATAATTCAAAATTAAATATTCTTTAATTTTTTGAGCAATGTATTATATTTTAATTCATAATCTCATCCAAACTAGTAAGACAGTAAGATCACTATCCATTTACAGTTTTATAAAATAATGAGATCGCTAAGAAATGTGATAAATTTTATTTGTGATTTGTAAACTGGTCAATGTAATCTGTACCCTTCCAGAAAATACTTAAGACGAAAGCGCATGGTGGCATTCAAGAATACGGATTAGTCAGTCAAATACTCAAACTGCTGATGGCGGACAGCAGGACTGCCAATTGTTCTCAAACATTGAAAATCAATAGCTTCTATTGAATTACATTATGCTTCTGGATCTCCAATAAATAAGTCAGGTAGTTTGATGGATTGTGTGTAGAAAATGATCAGTTGGGTTTAGCTATGTGCCGTAAGAGCATCTGAATTGATTAGGTCTGCCTTTACTGTTAAGTCAGCAGCAAAGGTAATCCATAATTATAGGAATTTATTTTCACACCGTTTTTTTTTACTGTGGTTTCATCTCAACAGTTCTCTACGACAAAGTCCGAGGCGAGGAAAGTGGCAGCGATAGCCACAGTGCGAGTGAGGAGACTCATGTCTGTGAGATGTGTTGTGCTGAATTCCTCAACTTGTCAGAGCTGTTGGAGCACCAGCAAAATTGTACAGAGGAGCCCCCTGTGCTGATCGTGAAGGAATATGAAGGGTTTCCTCCTCAGGGATCCCCTACAGAATCCTACTTAACTACTTATAGTGACCCAGCTGAACTGGAGAACATGGACCAGGAGTCAGAATCTGCTGACAAAGGAGAAGAAAATGGTCTTTCTGATGAACCTCATATGGTCGGAGCAGATGACCCTTTGGATAACAAAGCACCAGTGGATAAAGTGTCAAACCCTGGCTCTCTCCCACTAGATTCCAGTGACAGCACCATTCCCCCAACCTTATCATCTCAAAGCACAAGTTATGGTATACCCAGCACAAATGTAACATTGGAGATCCTGCATAGCACAAGGGTGGCAGTTGCCCAGTTTTCCCAAAGTATCCAAAGTGTTGGATCTGGCGGTAAGGCAATATCATTTGCAATACCTATGATACTGGAACAGCTGATGGCTTTACAGCAACAGCAGGTCCATCAGCTGCAACTAATCGAGCAGATTCAGAGTCAGGTCGCTGTGATGAACAAGCAACCTTCACAAGCAGCATTAAACCCAGCCTCTAAAGGACTGCCTCCTATCTCTTACTCTTACCATTTTCAGGACATGGCTCCTCCTCCTGTACTTCCATTATCTGGAGTCATGCCTTCCACTGTGAATGGGCAGGCCTCGCTGTCTCAAAAATGCTTGCTTGACAGGCCATCGTTTCTGTCTTCACAGCAACCCAGTAAACATCCCAATCCAATAAATGACAGTGTCTTGTTAGCAAACCCAAATCCTCCTATATCCACGTATTCTGGGGTATCTTCTTTAGTACCATCAAGTAATAGTGCCCTCAATAGTGCTAGTCAGAACCAAACTCTGAACTCTTCTGGTCCTCTTTCAGTTAGCCCGAGTGCAGCCAATACATCTTCCAACATACCACTGCTACCTCAAAGCCCTCCTACTGGCGTGATCTTCCCCAACCCACTTGCCAGCATTGCAGCCACTACCAACGCTATAGACCCACTTGCTGCTATGATAAATCACCGCAAAGTAAAAGTACCCAGCATTTCCATATTTGAATCCAAGCCCTGTTCTGAGGACCCATTTTTCAAACACAAATGCAGGTTCTGTGCCAAAGTGTTCGGCAGTGACAGTGCCTTGCAGATCCACCTGCGATCACATACAGGTGAGAGACCCTTTAAATGTAACATTTGTGGCAACCGTTTCTCCACTAAGGGAAACCTGAAAGTTCATTTCCAAAGGCACAAAGACAAACACCCTCATATACAGATGAATCCATACCCAGTGCCAGAATACCTTGATAATGTTCCAACTAGCTCTGGTATTCCATATGGAATGTCTTTTCCTTTGGAAAAAGCAGGGTTAGCAGGCTTGGAGATCAAACCTACATTTCCAACATTACCTACACAAGTGGGTATACAGTTAGCCCCAACAGCAACAAAAGTGGAAAACCTTTGCAATAACATGGCCACAGAACAACCTCCACAATGGCCCTCACAAGCTCGAGATGAAGATTTTCCCATAAAATCTGACAACCTTGGGCGAAACCAGGAAAGCCGAACTACAGCCATTTCTAAAGAAGAGGAATTTCACCTAACTACACACTGTGTGACCACACAAGCTGAAAATCTAGTTGCTGCAAATCAGAATACTGAAACAAAATTCATGTCACTAGAAATACCTGCAAAAGAGCACTTACCAGAGTCTACTGAGGTGGTCTCAGGATTAAAATCGTCTACACCTCCAATCACGGAGCAAATTAAAGCCAGGTTTCCATTTGGTGGAGTCCTAGAATCTCTGCAGACTTCAGAGACATCAAAGCTTCAGCAGCTAGTAGAGAACATTGACAAAAATATGATGGACCCTAATCAGTGTGTGATATGCCATCGCGTGCTCAGCTGTCAGAGTGCACTTAAGATGCATTACCGCATTCACACTGGAGAGAGGCCCTATAAATGTAAGGTGTGTGGTCGTGCTTTCACCACAAAGGGCAACCTCAAGACTCATTTTGGTGTCCACCGTGCAAAGCCGCCTCTTCAAGTTCAGCACTCCTGTCCAATTTGTCAGAAAAAATTCACCAATGCTGTCGTCTTACAGCAGCACATTCGCATGCACATGGGTGGCCAGATCCCCAATAACCTGCAAAGTTTCCAAACAGACACCATCCAGGAAAAAATCAATGCCACTGGTTTTGAAAACAAGACTTTTGATAGCATGAATGATTATGAGGATGATTGCCTAGATTATATGTCCTGTGATGAGGAGGGAAATATTTCAGAAAATAGTGAACAACTCCTTAACTCTTTATCAGGAAGTTCTTCGCCAAATTCACCATTACCTCCAGAGGTATCTGATGTTAAAACATCATCTGGTGACTCAACAGTCAGCCTTAAAGATTTATCTGAACAAAAGGGCAGGTTTCTGGATGACTATCAACCTCATTCCACAAGCGCTTTAGAGCATCAGAGTTCTTTCATGCCAGAGTCACCAACTTTCATTCAAAGAACACTCACACCAACAAAAAGTAAACATGAGGGCAATCATGATATTCCAGGTCTGCTTAATATGTCCTCACATAAGCATGATTGGGTGTCTACAGTTAAATGTGAAATGCCAGATACGCTATTCCCAAACGGGATTAATGGAGTGGTGCATCATCAGTTAAGCAAGTCTTCAGCCAGGGAGCATGGTAAGAGCATGTCAATCATTTGGTCATTTTCACTGAAAAACAAACTTGGATATTCTTAAACCTAGGATGATACATAGTGTGACGTACACTTACATCTTATACTGTTGTCTTAGGAACAAACCAGAAGTCCCCTAGCAAGGATTCAAACAACATATGGATACCAGTTAAAATGGAGAAAGAAAGCTATATCACGCCCAAAGAAGGGACATTTCCTGCATTTGGATCCATTCATTCATTAACTGCACCATCAGAAGCAATGATCTCAGGCATGACATCACTTTTTGGGGGCCCACCACCACGACGAACCCCTAAGCAACACAACTGTAACGTATGCGGAAAGAACTTTTCTTCAGCAAGTGCCCTACAGATCCATGAGCGCACACATACTGGTGAAAAACCCTTTGCTTGCTCCATCTGTGGCAGAGCTTTCACAACGAAGGGCAATCTCAAGGTAAGATAATACTCAGATGGCGAAATGAATGGGGTATCTGGATACTTCCTGATTAAAAATGCACTGATCTTATGCTGAATAAACTATTTTATGGCCAAATTGGTTCACACATGGTAAGAGTTGATTTTTAGGTGCTGAAACTGAAAATAATGTTTACATTTTGAAATTGGCCCCTAACTTTCATGATACAGGGGCACATATATATTCCTCACAGCCTTTGATACAACTCTAGGCAAAGGCTAGATCATCAATATTGCTTCATCTCTGAATGACCAATGAAAGCTAGATAATGCAATCTTAATTAAACTTGCATTATACAACTCTATATAAGTCTTATATTCTCCCTCAATCAGTCACCCAGTCAGCATTTATACCATTTTACTTATATTGTTGTTAACTCTTCAGCAATGCCTCAGGTTTGCATAAATAAAGCAGATACTTTCCTATATATCTGTGGTGAAGTGACATTTGAGTCACATAAGTGAGGTGCATAAACTATGACCAACATCAATGGTGCCTCTGTGGTGACTTAAAGGTGGTTGCCCTCGTGCTTGGTCCCCAGGGTGGACACACAAAGTATTGCTGTTTCCTATGAGAATGGGACAGTCAAGCAAGGGAAGAACACCACAAGAAAAGAAACTGGCCACTCATACATTCACTGCAGCCAGTAAAATGTTCTTAAAATGTTCTTAATCCAGCACTTGTTGCACCAAATAAAATTGTGCTGCCACCGTTGCATATCGAGTTGGTTATTATGAAGAACATTGTGAAGACAATGGACAAAAATGCAGAAGCATTCCAGTATCTCCTTTGTAAATTTCCAAAGCTAAGGGAAGCAAAGATAAAAGAAAGAGTCTTCTTTGGTCCTCAGAGTTATGTGCTTGTGCAAGATGGCTGCACAAAAGCCTTCACCATTTGCTGCAAGGCAAGGAAAAGGCTGAATGGGAAACCTACCAGTTAGAGGTAACAAATTTCCCAACACCAGGGCAGACAACTATGAATAGTTGCTGGAAAATCTCCATCAGGCAAATAAAGAACTTGGTTATAACAAGTCCCTAAAAATAATTTCTTGCATTGTCATCTAGACTTCTTTGCAACAAACTGCGGAGCAGTCAGTGGCAAGTATGGTGAGCAATTTGCGGCTATGGAAAAGAGATCAGGGTAAATGGAACCCTTCACTTACCAGAGATAACCATATGCTTGTATATAGGAGACATTTAATAAGAGCTAAGAAGCCAGTTACTGAGGGCATATTTTGTATCGTCCAGCAACATGCAGTACATTACTTCATTTGTGTGCTTAGGCATATAAATTGATTGAACAATACATGTGCATATTTATATTGTAGCTGTAAGAACCATAAGTTGTTATTAATTTCATTTATTAATAAGTTTTGTTGTTTTGTTATAATGTAATAGTAAAATACAAACTCTTCTATCGCATGGAATCTAGATCCAAATGATTCGTTATATGTTGATCATACAATATCCATTAATATATGAATGTGTAGGGTGGAATGGTGCCACAACTGTTGCCTCATAGCTCCAAAAATTCCTGGTTAATAACCCAGACTGGGTCTAGTTCTCATTTTCTCCCCTTGTCTGTGCGGGTTTCCTTTGGGTACTCCTGTGTGGGTTTCCTTCTTTTTTTTCATTCAGTACATCAGAATTAAGAAATGAAAATTTGTATTTCTGTTTTGTAGAAATTTGTAGACCAGGGATATCAGTATTAGAGTCAGTGTTGGTGCGGCATGTCTTGATATCTCATGATCTTGCTTACAATTTTTTATAAATTGCTTGCAGAGAGCAAGCTTAATCTATGTGAGGATGTGAACATTAAGGGTGGCACAGTGGCACTGCTGCCTCACAGCAAATAGTTTGAGGGTTCAATCCCGTGCTCTGGGTCCTTTCTGTATGGACTGTGGATGTCCTCCCTGTGTCCGCCTAGCACAGTCCAAAGACATGTGTGTTAGGTTAATTGGCATCTCTGAAGTGCCCCATAAGGTGTGAGTGGATGGATTAGTGCCCTGTTGAGGGTTGTTCCTGCTTTGTGCCCTGTGGCTATGCACGGGCTTTTTGGTGATTAAGCAAGTAAGAAAAGGAATGAGTGTCAGCATTGATGCATACCATGCATTATTGTTGATATCCCATATATAGAAACACTCATTGGTCACTTTTTTAGGTAGACCTGTTCAACTGCTTGTTAACACAAATATCTTATCAGCCAGTCACATGGCAGAATCAATGTATGTAGGTATTTTTCTCAAGATGACCTGCTGAAGTTCAACAATCAGAATGGGGATGGATGGTGATTTAAGTGACCTTGAACATACCATGTTTGTTGGCGCTAAAAAGGTTTGGAAACTGCTGCTCTACCTGGATTTTTAGGCACAGCCATCTCTAAGTTTTGCACAAAGGTCAAAATGGGAAAATATTCAGTGAGTGGCAGCTCTCTGTGTGAAAGTACCTTTTTCAAGCTGAGAGAAAAGCAAACCAGTAACTTGAGTAACCTGCCAATACAACCAAGGTATGTAGAAGAGCATCTCTGAATGCACAGCATGTTGAATATTGAAGCAGATGGGCTATAGCAACATAAGACTACACTGGGTTCCGCTCATGTCAGTTAAGAACAGGCAATTGAGGCTCAACAACACTGCGAAATAAAAGACTGAAAGGATTTCCTGGTCTGATTAAACGTGGACTTCAACATTTGAATTGTAGGGTCAAAATCTGGCTTAAACAACATGAAAACATTGATCCATCCTTTATTGTATCAATGGTTTGTATTCAGGCTGTTGGTGGCGTAATGGTGTGGGGGATATTTTCTTGGTACATTTTGGGCCTCTCAATACCAACTGAGCATTGTTTCCATGCCAGAACCTGCGTATTGCTGCTGACATGTCCATTCCTTTATGTCCACAGTGTACCTTCCGATGGATACCTTTAGCAGGATAAATTGCCATGCCACAAAACTCAAATCATCTTAAACTATTTTTTGAAAATAGTAATAAGGTCACTGTACCCAAATGACCTTTACAGTCACCCATTATTAATCCAATAGAGCAAATTTGGCATTTGGTGGAAGAGGAGATTCCCATCGTGGATATGCATCCAATAAACAGCAGCAACGTCATGATGCTACCAAGTCAATATGTCAATATACCAAGTCAGAATTTCAGAGGAATGTTTCCAGCACCTTTAAGGGAGAATTAAGGCACTTCTGAAGGCAAAAGGGGGTCAAACCAGATACTAACATGGTCTAACTAATAATTACATAGTGGTGTGTGTGTGTGTGTGTGTGTATAAAGCCTGGAAAGGCTTGATACCTGAGTTGATATGACCTGCTAATTATTTAAAGATTTAGACATATGTGAGATGCTCTGGCAAAAACAGGCTCTTCTCACAAAAATTCAAAATTAACTTAATGCTTTTATTATAAACTAGATACTAAGAGCTTTAGAAAAAAATGTATAATATTTAGAATCAGATGAAAGTGAGCATGTTATGATTTTAAAATTCTGAGATTAGGATACCATCATTGGACAGGCTGTTTGGATGAAAATGATTCATTCACCATAACTAAGATGTAGACAAGACACTATATAGCCAAAGGTTTATGGAAAAAAATCAAAATCACTGATATTCATATGGAGGTCTTTTTTAAGGTCCTTGTAGCAACTACAGTCTTCATTAATTTGAAAGGCTTAACATTAGATTTTGGATTAGATTAGATTTTGTAATGTTAGGTTCTGATGCTGGACAATTCAATTCAATTCAATTCAATTTTATTTATATAGCGCTTTTTACAATGTAGCATCGTCTCAAAGCAGCTTTAC
>JAUZST010014922.1:0-10413 GCA_034779995.1 Parotocinclus haroldoi
ACACACACACTCTCTCTCACACACACACACACTCTCTCTCACACACACACACTCTCTCTCACACACACTCTCTCTCACACACACTCTCACACACACACACACACACACACACACACACACACACACACACACGCCTCTCAAGAGCAGAGATAAGCCGGGCGTTTGAGAATCCAGAGTGTCTGAGCATGAAGTGATGCTCCACTTTTGGAGCCCCAGGTGCAGAGTGCAGGGTCGTACGAAGGTAAACACAGCCTGCCATAATCAATCACCTGTAGTAGATTTATGTCCGGCTCTGACACCCGGCACTTCATTTTGTCTTATCTCCCTCCATCCACTCACCCTGGGCTGCCTTTGATCCTGGACTTTCGGTGTAAAACGGAGACGGAATGCGGTCCGGTGGATCTCGCGGGGTCAATTTAATTATGGCGTGCAGAGATTCGTAATCGCGTCTCTCCGTTTTAAGTACGGCCTACTACTAAAGCCCCGATCGTTTCCCGATGCACGATCTTCATCGATTTCGGGACGGGCCAAACGGCTAAAGGTCAGACGGGTAGCAGCATCCCTGACCCGGCGCCACTTCTCAAACGCGTCCGTCTGGCGACTCGCTCAAGGACACGGCTCCTGCAGCCGAGCTAGGTCCGACCCAAGCACGGAGACGAGCCCGAGCAAGAGCGAGCGTGCCAGGGATTTTAACGGTCACCCTTTCCCACCCGCCGTGCAGACTCAGACCACAGGAAGCAGGACATGGCAACCGGAGCACTTTTAGGGATCCCAAAGCGTAAGCGCTGGTCCGTTTAGCAGGGAAACGGGGACGACTGGAGACCGGAGTCTGTATGTGAGATCACGCCCGTTAACGTCTCCAAAGAGAGGCATAAAACAGGATAATATTCGGGAGGGACGACACCTTCCAACGGGTCACAGCCTGTCAGGAGGTACTGTTCCCAGGAAGATGGAAAGGTCCGTTACGGGGGGCGTGACGTCAAGGTGACTTAAGCGGAACACGTGTTCAAGGCTTAGGGAGACGAGTCAGAACATCCCGCGTGACTTGGCTCCGAAATAACACCTCGTGGCACTGTGCACAGGTGCTAGGGGCGTCCCCATAGTCCCCATGGCATCGTCAGTGCCAACATGATTACTCCATTCACCCCTCTCCCCCCACCACCACCACCGCATTCTTCCTCGTCCTGGGACCGTGATAAACAAACGATGGAGGATGCAGCCTACACGCATGCAGATATTTGATTGGGGGGGGGGGGGGAGCTTTGTGACAGCAGCAGCTCATTTTTCTTCCTTCTGCTCTCAGGATGGCGGACGAGTTTATGGGGCGGCATTTGAGGAGGAAATTGGAATGCTGAAGGTTCCCTTAAGTTACAACAGGGATCCAAAGCGTACGCTTAAATCTAAGGGATTATTATTATTATTATTATTATTATTATTATTATTATTATTAATAACAAACCCTGCAGTTACTGGAACCCCTGATAAAGACGACAAGAAATCGGTCTAATAACGTTTTTAAAAAATCCAGGACCACCCGTTATAAACGAAAATTCCTGAAGTAGGGATGCTGTATTTATTGAAGTATTTCTACAGTATTTTAGCGGTAGAACTTGCAGAACGTTTGGGTTTCATCGTAGGGTTTGAATAAATTCAGTCTAGAATGAAACTTTCCCAAACAGAGAACACAAAACCGCAGATAAAAACTCGTCACGTCGGTAAGTAGAGACTCAGGCGGCCGACGCTCTGGTCTTACTTCTCGTTTTTGGTGAGTATTCATCCGCTGAGTAAATACTCTATTGTAGTGTTTTTAACTGTTGAATAATCGAGCAACACGCTGAAGTAATGGAACGTTTCTCTTTACTTATCACTCCATAAATCACTCTCGTATCACACCTGCTCCGTCCGTACCGAGCTTCCAGCACCTCATATCCTACATACTGAGTATAAACAACAGCTATTTACTGTCAATCCTCATATTTTATCATTTACAACATTCCTTTAGTGTTAGAATTCATATTTTAATAAATTTTGGGATTTTTAAATGCTAAAGTATATTTTTTCCATTAATATATTTTTTTTAAATCCGCGATTCCAGAGAAAGGTAAACCGCGAAGTGGCGGGTCAGCACTGTACTGATATGAGGTTGGCATGTCAGTACGGGCCAGGACCTCTGAGAGATGTTTTCTGTACCTTGTTGAATCAACGTCATACGGAATTAAGGCTGTTCTGAACGCCAAAGGAGGTCCAACCTGGTACCAGCAAAGTGTACCTAATAAAGTGGCCGGTCAGTGTACAATAAGACCAGATACTTACGTCTGTGGAGCGATCACCCGCGTAGTACCAGATGTCATCTATCATGGTGGACAGGTGCTTCAGACTGTCTGGGATGTTGTGAGGAAGCAGCAATACGCTCATTGCCTGAAGATGTTTAATATCCCATTAAATATTTGTCTAAATGCGATTCCTATGGTGAACTTAATAATCTTCTTACCTGTGGCCACTTGTCGATATAGGGAATCAGCATTCTGAGGCGAGTCTCGACTGCGTCCTTCAGAAACTCAGCCGTCTCCTTCTTTCTGAAGCAAAAACACCAGAAAAAAACCACCAGTTCACACTGGGAATCTGCGCAGACTTAAATCAAGAGCTCGAGCTCAAGAATCTAATCTGACTAAACCTAATCAACACAACTGATATCATAACCATGTCCACTAACTGGTGGTCAAATACAGTATTTTAGAGATATTCGACTGGGTCTTTAGACTACAGGGTGAGTCAAAAGTCACAGGACGGGTTGCATGCAGCATCTTGGATTTTCACGAAGGCTTCCAAAACCATTGTTGAGGTCTCTTGGCCGGTTCTTCAGACGGTCACTACGTTTCTTGTCGTCCACAGTCCCGGTTTCACCGAATTTGGTTACGAGCGATGTAACAGTGCTGTGTGAAATTGGTGATCTTCCTGGGTGTCGGTTGTATGGTCTGTTGCTATGATACGGCAGAGAGAGAGATTCTGGACACCAGAATCATCCATTACAGTTACAGTAACTTTTGAACCACAAGAGATATTACAAATCGATTTCTGAGACAATTCTGATCTTCTTTGATATCCTAAATGGGAAAACTTGCCCTTGATCCAATATGGCAGCTTTCAAGATGGTGGGTGTGTTCCGAACACCTAAGCCTAAAAGATAACGCCCTCACCTGTTACTTACGGGGGTATTCAGATGTACCATTTTTTACCCTTTTGTTTCTATAATAAAAGGGTGTACGGTGTCTTTTGACTCACCCTGTATATGCAAAGTTATAAAAAGTTATTCCAAAACAATTTGATCTCACCTTCAGGGTATAATTAGAGCCATTGTGTTTTGCCTGCAGGGCATTTAAGGCGTGTTCAAATACACTGCCTACAAAAATTAGGGGATATTTCAAAAGGAATTATGATCCCATAATAAAATATCCTATATTTTTGTGGATTTTAAGGATATAAAATAGAAATTATTCTACTCTGCCGTTATGACATGTTCACAGATATTCTGTCTTTTTTTTTTAATTATTTGAATTTTTTTTTTTTTGTTCTATGTTACATTATATTTGTCCGTTATGGCATGTTCACAGATTCTGTTTGCCAGCGGATTTATATGTTGCCTTTTTGCCACCCAAGGAGGATGGATCCCTTTTTGAGTTCCCCATACTTTCTTCCTTTAACTTTCAGGGAGTTTTTCCTCGCCGCTGTCGCCCTAGGCTTTCTCAATTTGGGATTGGTCTTTTAAGAATATTGTGAAGCCGCTTTGAGAAAATGCTCTGTTGTAAAACGCGCTATAAAAATAAATTTGACTTGACACTACATAACTCTGTCTTTGTGGCATGTGCAAGATATTCATATAGACATATTTATTTCTTTGAGGCCATTTTTTTTATTTCTGTTTGATCTTTCAGACATCATCATCATCATCATCATCATCAGTACTCACTCGGCTTGACCAAGCTGGACCTGATTATGCTGCTCCTCCAGTGCATTTGCAAGCTGAGCGTTGCACTGGCCGACAAAATGCAGCACCAAATCTCCTGCCCCGTTATTAAACATCCCGGCAGCAGCTGCCGACAGGCCCAGAGTCTGAATTACAACAAAAAGGCAAAGGTTACATGGTGATACCCTTTCATACAACATACTGTATCTTTACATTACAGATTCTTCAGACCTCTGCTCCAGCTGCGATCGCGTCTACATTCCAGCCGTACTCGGGTACGAAATCGAGTGCGGCGTTGAGAATGCGTGCTTGCAGTTGTTCCTCGGTCTCGTAATCCTCCGACTGTTCCCCGCTCTGATCCTGATAACTGCAAATAAACCGAGCAGAAAGAAATAACACAGCAAAGTAAACATAATATAAAAAATAGTAATACGTTTATGATTCTTCTAATGTGGAAAAATCAATCAGAAGCAACAACAAAACACATCTGATATTGGGCGTGTGACTGAGCTGGTGACGCTTGCAGTTCCCTTGTTGCTTCGGTCACTGATTTCCTTATTTCATCTCTAGTGGTTTACAGTATTAAATGTGAGCTGTACAGTACATTACACCTCCCACTTCTCAGGTTTATTAAGGCACTTTTTTTGGGAAACACTTTAACACAATTCGAAATTCAAACCTGATGTTGGGCTGAGGTTCCTCTTGGCCAGCACTAAACGACTCTTCAGTGAAGGAAGCTGAACTCTTCGACTCCTGGCTGTGGTGGAGCTCGTGATGGGACGGAGGCGGTGTGTTGTGCTGGTTTTTGGAATCTTCAGCAAACCGCAGCTGTGCAGTACGATGGAAAACACGTCTGGGTGTGTTGTAATGAAGTTGAGGGCTAGTCTGTACCACTACTGCTGTGATTGGAAAGAAATGCCATCAGAAAGGAGCAGACGCCCCTTATCCAGAGCGACTTACAATTCATACAGTCTTACACTCCAAGCAATTGTGGGATAAGGGCCTTGCTCAGGGACCCAACTGGGGCAGAGGTGGGATTTGAACCCTGGACCTTCTGGAAGATAGTTCAGTACCTTAACCACTAGGCCAACACAGTCCAAAATTTGCTTATTGAGTAATGGAGATGATCTTAATACAAAAGTCAGACTGAGCTAGAGAACGGAGACGAACACGGACTATGACTAAAGAGAATTTAGGGAACGAACGCTTAAACACTGTGCTTGTATGGGTTTTAAATAGCCTTTCACTGTCGTAAGCAGCCTCATGGATGTTCTTACACTCTCTGTTAAAGACATTGCTAATATACCATAGGCGATACATCAGCATACACAGGGGAAGTAGCAGTCTTGCTGGCCAACCCAAGTCCTGGTGGTGCCAGTGACCCCTGCTAGATCTAAAGAAAAATAAATGAAAACTATGGGACAGGTGAGGGGGCTGACACTGCAGGACCTTAACAGGGCCGTGAGAAATTATGAAGAAAAATATGATTTTTTAAATAATATTAATGGTAATAAATATGAAATTGAAAATTAAGCTTTTTTTCCCCATCGCTATGGGCATCCCGTGCTGTTCAGTGCGGACACCCTCAGTTAGAGCAGATTAACAGCACAAATGTTGGGTGGGGAATAATTTCACAATTTCCAGAAGCCTAAGGAAAAAAGATTGCTGTTGTAATTGCTGTTCATGTAAGACATAAATGCCTATTTTCATTTGGGTTTTTTGGTTTTTTTTTATTGTGCCATTCAAAAACAAACAAAAACCACAAAAAAACAACCAGCCCTTTTTGTTTTCTGTTCACTGAGCTCAACATATCATTGAAACGTTTTATTATATAATGTTAATTCTGTTTATTACCCAAATGAGGATCGGTTTCCCTTTGGAGTCGGGTTCCTCTCAAGGTTTCTTCCTCTTAATCTCAGAGTTTTTCCTTGCCACTGTCGCCAATTGGCTTGCTCATTAGGGACAACAGAATCCAATTGGTGACCGTGTTTTTGTAACAACGTCTATTGTAAAAAGGGCTATGTTAAAAAAACGGAATTGGATTTAACATTTCAATCAAGAAATCTTGATTTCTGCATTTCACAAATTTCGAGCAAGAAAGTGTAGCACAAAACTCATCTGTCTGGCAATTACAAGCAAAATGCAAACAAACTTGCGGTGAAATGGAAGTAGAGTAAACAGAGGAAAAACACTGGGGCGCACATGTTAGTAACAGTTTGCTTTCCTGCCTTTTGGTTAGGAGATCTGACAACCCAGCACTGATCACATTATTTTGGGTGAGTTTACTCTCTGTACTTTAATGAGCCTGACACAGTATTGACCTGGTGTGTGGCGCCTGTGTTGCTGGCCACATTTTTAGAGACCCACCTTGCTGACCCAGCTTCTAGGAGTACAGATAAAAGCTGTAGTTCATTTTATTCTGAGCACAATTTGTTTTGATCCTCTAGTCCTTCATCATCGTTAGTTAACGACTTGCTTTTGCATTGATGTTGGTTTAGTAAATGTATGACTGGACTGGTAAATAATAGGACCAGTAAGAGTTTTAAAAGTGGTGCACCTATGTTTGTTTTGACAATGGTCCATCACTCAGATGGTAGTCCCTTCCCCCTGAAGGACAGATAATAACGAACTTATGAATAAACTAACATTTAATAAAGATACACCAATGTTTGCTTCCTAAACTACTCAGCAGTTCACTTCTGGGCTTCCCCTAATTCAGTGTGGTATCGCCATAAAAACTGGAAAATAAAAGCCCAAACATTATAAATGACTTTCCCTGACTTTACCACCCTGCCATGTTACGTCACATCACTCAGTCCAACACATTCACTATAATCAGAGATTAGTCATGAACTAAGCCAGGTTACTTTAGGGTCACCTTGCAACTCTCAGATGACAGAACGATCACGTTTCAGGGCAAATTACAGTTTATTAACACAAACTCTTCCAACAACGGCACCTGTAACGCTATAGTGCACTAATATGTAGACCGATTGTGCGGGCTTACCGCTGCAGAGCCCCCGCAGTGCATTCCCAGCCCGCAGGCCTCTCACTAACGCCGCCATAGCGCTCATACACATCCAGCGTTAGCATGCTAAATATTAGCAAACACGCACGTCATTACACGTCATGACTTTACCGACGAACGAACTCTGGCTCAATTCAGGGAGACGTTTGGGAAGTTTATTTTCCTTAATAATGTTGGTTTTAGGCCCTTAACACAATGTGTCATGTCACATCGTGCTGACAAAAAACAAGCATTGACCAGCATCAGATCCATGCTGGTTTAAACTGGTGTGGTGCTGGTTTTGCTGGTTGCCCAGTATGATCTTGCTTTGGTTTATTGTTCAACCAGCATGCGCTGGTCACCACCATCCAAAAACCAGCATGTGCTGGTCACCAGCAACCCCAGTAAATTCCAAGATCATGTTTTTCACCACCAAGTCCAGCATCATGCTTGTCTTGTTTTATTTTTTTCAGTAGTGCGGTCACAACGCCGAGTGTGGCTGTAACTAGGAGGTTTACCTTAATTATCAGAGTGCTTTTAAAATCTAAAACTTTCATTTGTTTCTTCCTGGGATTAGATTAAACAAACCACAGAGTATACGGTATGATCGGGTGCACTACTGTACATATTAGTATGAATTTACTGTTAAAGCCCAAAGTCTCTAGTAAAGGTGCATCATAAAGTTTCATTATATAATCATTAATATACTATTCCAGATATAATAAATAGTACATAGAGGTGCAGTATGAAGTATTGTAGGTACGGGTACATTGTATATTTCACCACAACTACCAAACAATCATTTGAGAATAAAGCCCCACATTGTCTCTATTCTATGCAATTCGATCCTGCAGGTTACAGAGTCGATTCCGAGTTCTATTACTACTTTAGACGTTCAGAATCAAGAGAGTCGAAACACACAAACAAACACAAGGATTGAGTAAAATAGCATAAAAGATATATATCGACAGTTATTTCATCCAATAATCAGAGTCACGGCGGGAAGTCCTTGGAGGAACATCATCGCCTGACAACTGATAAATGGAGGGAGTTACTGCCCTCTGGTGTGGCCTGGGTATGTGGGGGGACTGGTTTTGAAGTGACTCAAGTGAAGGAACATCTTAGTGTGTGGGACTGGAACTGGTATTGGAACACAAGAGAAGAGAGAAAAGAGAAAATGTAGTTAGTTCGCAATAAAGAGCACTTTTAGATGCCATGAAACTCCGGCAGCACTAACTATAACTGGATTACAGAATTAATTTAGTCTACTCTTCATAGCACCATTATTGGTGATTACTCTCTCAGTACACATTTACTATCTCTGGAAGAACCGATTTGGTTATTTTATGAATCAATTCTTTACCATGAAATACATTGTGCAAAAATGAATCAGATATTCATTTAACAGTTGTTGTTTTTTTTTGTAATATAACCGAACTGTCTTGTGTGTGTGTGGTGGATAAATACATTTGAATTCAGAGAAAGAAAATAAGGACTGAATAATGTTACGTAATGCCTTACTGTTCCTAACCGGCGGTTAGCCATAGCAACCTATACGTCATTTTAGCGCGACGCGTGCAGTAGTAGGATCACCGGGGCAGCACGTCGAGTCCGTCTGTGTGTTTGTGAGTCGGTATTAGTAAGTATGATCGGTTATTTAACACAAACTGTATGCGTTTGCACGTCTAGTAAATTAGATAATTTATCCAGGTCTTCTCGAGCAAGTCATCTTATTTGATTGAGTGTATTTATTATGTTTCTGGTGTTGCGTCACAGTGATCACAAGGTTATGGAATGGTGGGGTCGAGCTTGTGCTTGTTTATTTCAGTCTGATCCGTTTTTATTGTTTTATTGTTTGTTTCCGTGTTAAAGTCAGATATAATGACGTTATAATGCAAAACGAGGTCACATAGAGTTGATTTGAATCAGCACTGCGCTCGTGCCAGTGATCCAAACTGTTGGTTTGCAACCTTAAAATGTGGTGTTATGAGTAAAGTCAATTTTCTGGTTTTTTTTCTGTTAACTTTTCAGTTTGTAATGTGAAATGACGAGCTACTAAGATAGATACTAAGATTCTGTTTATAGTTAACTTGCTGACTCACCTAAAACAGCTCGAGTCATTGTTTGCTGAGTCATTGTTTGCTGAGTCATTGTTTGCTGAAGTTATGTCCCGTCTTGTGTTGTGTTTTATTTTTGTCCTGTTAGTGATTCCTTACTGAGTATAGGTTTCACATTTTGGACTGGTCTTTGTTATATACATATAGTGGGCACCAAAAGTCTGATGGCACTGGTCGGTTAAAATGAGATGACGCACGTGTATTGAAATGTAACTCCTTACAATAAAGAGAGTCTGAATGGTGAAAAAGAAGCACTCAGACATCCCGTGTAAGCAGTTACACTAGGCTGTTGCACATTTTGAAATAAAAAGCGAACGTTTTTATTCAGTTGTATAAGAATACGAATGCCACACAGACGGAGTCTGGAGCTGTGACGTAAGATCGGTGTCCACTGCGAGACCGAGCCTCCCACTGTTGGCAAAGGCAATATGCAAATGAACTCTAGTTTTAAGTAAAAAAAATAAAATAAATTGCACCATCCCAGTGCACTCCAGTACGATTCCTTAGAACAGAAGTAGGTGCAAATGTTATCTTTAAAGCTAAAGTTCAATCTAGCTCTAAAGATGATAACTTCATGACTCATCAGAGAAAATCCCGACAGTGTTTGTTGTGTGTATAGTAAGATTAGTCGCTCATCCTGTAAGTACTGTTTTGGCTTGCAGGTAATCATGGAACACCTGGGACTGAAAGCTGGTGAAAAAGTGCTGGTGGTGTGGAGCCATCCCTCCTCCTCTGAATCCCTGAAGAACTTTGCAGAGAGAGTCGGGAGCATCGTTGGCGACCAGAGTCTGGTGGCGCTGGAGAACGTGGAAAGGCTCCGGATATGTGAGTTACCAGATCTCTTAAGTTTTTTGAATTTTGCAAAGTTGGTGGTATCAGGGCTGGTACCTTGTCGTTTTATTTCCCATCGTAATTATTTTACATTTAAAACACATGCATTCATTTCAGAAGTTTAGCAGCAATTTGCTGTAAATTGCAATGAACAGCGTAGATTGAAAGGTATTTTTTTATTTCCATTTTGTTTGAAAGTGTATGCAGAAATAGATTTTGTTCCAATAAAAAAAGGTGTCTTGATAGCAAGATGCAAGTACAGGTCTATACTGGCCCATCACATGGCTGGGCAAGGTAGCTGTGGAAACCCCGGTGATGATCTTCATCCATTAGACATAATCAGATATGTCTTTAGTGATGCTCAACCTGTTAATGGAACCACATCGGGACGGGATCGTTTGATCCTAATAACCGGCCGGTACGATTAATCGAACATGCCCTATGTTACAAGACGGGACGTGCTATAATTTATGTAACATATTAAATGTTTATTA
>JAUZST010014923.1:0-10413 GCA_034779995.1 Parotocinclus haroldoi
GCACTTGAACAAAATCAAGAAAGTGGTGGGCGTGGTCACCTCCCGCTGGTTTTGCTCTTGTCAACACAACTTTTCAGCTTTCCTGACCTTTGATAAAAACATAAATTCTCCCGAAGAGCACAGGACTCCTCCCATATCTCGTTGATCCGCTTTGCATCCGTTAGGTGGCGATTTTTAGCTTCTTTTTCTTATTCACTCTCACGTTCTTCCAATTAAGCGAATATTATTATACGTATATAATAGGATTTGTTTCGGTACTTTAGGATTTGGTCCGAATAACCAGTGGTTCAATTAACCTGATTAGACTGTATCACATTTTTGGCTGGCAGACGAGAGTTACATTTGAAGTCTTGACATGGATTAGCAATCCTGTCACCTGGATCTTAGTTACGTTTCTAACAGGATGAAAGAAAAGTGCATAAACCGTATTTTATCTAATGTTAAGATCCAACAGTGGAAGCCAAGCCGTGAACAGAAGTAATTATTTATTTAACAGCTATTCACCCCAGCAGCAATCTACTCACTAAATTACATAAGATTTATTACTTCATTATTATAAAGTAGTTATTATTAGGGCAGTATGGTGGCTCGGTGGGTAGCACCGCTGCCTCAAGGAAGGTCCTGGGTTCAATCCCTGGGTGGAGCAGCCTTGGTCCTTTCTGTGTAGTGTCTGCATGTTCTCCCCGTGTCTGCGTGGGTTTACTCTGGGTACACCAGTTTCCTCCCACAGTCCAAAGACGTGTGCTAGGCCCTTAGTGCTTGATAGTGTATGATGGATTGGCGCCCATCTAGGGTTGTTACTGCCCTTGCGCCCAGAGTTGCAGGATGGGCACCGGCTGGCCCATGACAAATAAGCTTTGTATTAATAATATTGGCCAACTGTAGATTATGTAAGCACTTTAAACAGTACGTTCATCTCCGCTATACTGTATGTCAAACTCCTCAGTTCATGATACATTGAACTTGTATGTCAGAACATATGCCCTTGGTAAATCAGGGAACACCTGTACAATTCAACTCCATAAATACATGTGCCTTGGTGTGGAATTCAATTTACATTATTCCTTATGGGACAAATTTCAGTACTCCTCATTTTTGGTGGTAAGACGGCTACGGTATGGGACTGTGGACCGCTGACCCATCAGTTGTAAGTCGCTCAGGATAAGGACGTCTCCCAAATGACCAAAAAAAGTTACAAACGAATCCTTTACGGAAAGTCAGTTTGATGTCTACATGAATACTGTTTGCCATTACTTCACCGAATCAACCAAATTGTGTTATACAAGTCTGCAGTCTTGTTACGCTGGTAAACACACAATCTAACACGGGTAAACAAAGGGTTTCTGTTTTCCTTTGAGCCCCATTACATCATCCTGTTTCAAAGCACTTGCTTCCTTAGCTTTGGTACTGTGACGCTTACCGTTTCGAAAACAGCGTAGTCCTTGCCATAATTGGCTCCAGGCACAAGCCCAGGTCCTCCCACTAGCCCTGCACACACGTTGCTAACCACATTGCCATAGAGATTGGGCATGACCATGACATCAAACTGATGAGGCTTCGACACGAGCTAAAACCACAGGAAGTGCAAAGACGGACGGACCACATGAAAAAGAAAAGGACACAATGCAAACACGATGAGCTGCAATCTGAGGAAAGAGCACCAAACAGACGAGCATCAAACGCAGACGTACTAGGAGCTCACCTGCATGGTCGTATTATCGACTATCATGCTGTCAAAAGCAATATCGGGGTATCCAGACGCCACCTCCTTACAGCATTGGATGAAGAGGCCGTCACCCAGTTTCCTGTTGGTCAGGAACAGAGGAATCGGTCAGAATTTCATTCAGATATCTGTCATCACTGCACAGTTGGGGGTAAACGTGTCGCAAAGGACTTAATGTACTTCACTAAAGTAAACAACAGATTTCTTTAAGGTAGCATCGAAAACCCTGATGGAATTGCAGAATGCAAGGACAAAAATGCTGGTTAAAGCACCGCTGTTTTAAATTAGAGCATGACATCAGCAGGAAAGATGATGAACCGTTTCATGCAGCGTTCTTAATCGTAAAAGCTACTTATTCTTAAATCCACCATGATGTACATCACAAACTTTCCCTCTGCCCACGTGGGTTTACTCCGGGTACTCAGATTTCCATTCACAAGACACGTCTTTGGCTGGTCGGTGTTTCCAAAGTGCCCTTATTATGCGCATGTGTGAGCCCTACGAGGGAATCGCACCCTGGCCGGGGTTAAGACCCGTTTCACAGGTAGGGGATGCCTCAACGGGATTAAGCAGATAAGAATGAATAAATGAACCTACTTACCCTATATATTACCCTGCAAGATTCCTTAGCTGTTGTCATGACAACACAGCCTCCGGCGCAGGAAGCTTCGCTAAACACTAGGGGTGTACCTTTGTTTATTTAACGACGCTATCGGCGTCAGTGGCTCAGAGCCAATTTAGTGTAATCAGTTAAACTAATACGCATGTTAAGATTGTGGGAGGAAACCGGAGTACCCAGAGTAAACCAACATAGACAAAGGATGGACATATAAAGTCCACTTAGAAAAGGGCAAGGCAAGCAAAAACACACAATTAGCGCATAATTATACAAATAGTCTCCTAATTTCTTTAATTTGCAAGGACTAAAGATTCCTTTTACTTCACTTTTTATACAAAAAGAAGATTATCTACACCATTGTAGATAAATTACAGAAAATAAAAAAGCAATGTTATTTAAGATATGGCGAGGCTACAACAGGGCATTTTGTTTACAATTTTAAACCTCTGTCTCCAAGTCATTTCTTTTCATTCCAGATGGCTAAAAATTTTCAGTTTAAAAAGCCTATACAAGAAAAGGTGCACTGTTTATTCTTTAGAAAATCAAAAAGGAATGTCTTATTGCATGCAAAACCAATAATCTTGTGCAAAACTAATTGCATTCTCAGCGTGCACTTTTGAACCGATTTGGTCAACATCGAGCGCTAACTCCGAGCGCACGTTACGACTCACATGATGTTGGCTTTGTGCACGGCCGTTACTTTGTGCCGCCCTTTCTCTCTGGCCAGTTTGAACGCATATTCAGCAATTCGCAACGAGCTGTTCCGTGTGATGATCTTCAAGCTCTCCACCACACCAGGCACACTCTAAACACACACACACACACACACACACACACACACACACACATACACACACACACACGCTGACAAACAACTGAAGGTGGAAAATCAAAAGGCATTTACTGGCGTCTGGTTCAACTAGGGATGGGTGATATGACCAAAATCCTTTTGTGAAGTTGTGTTGACCGTTACGTGATCACCAGAGGGCCATAGCCAACGATTATGACCATCATGGCATTATTATACACTCACTGGCCACTTTATTAGGTACACTTGTCCAAGGGGGCGTTAACGCGTTTAGGCACGTAGACATGGTCAAGATGACCTGCTGATGTTGTCGGTGCCAGACAGGCTGGTCTGAGCATTTCAGAAACTCCTGATCCGCTGGGATTTCACCAACAGCCAAAAAAAGAGAAAATATCCAGCGAGGGCCATTCTCTGGGGGAAAATGGCTTGAAGCAGATGAACTACAGCAGCAGCAGAGCATAAAGGGACTACTGGAAGCTAAGAGCAGGCAACCGATGCACATTGTGCTGCTAAGTGATTGAATTCGTTCATATTTTAAATATATTGTTAGTCATAAAAATAAGTGAATGTGAGCGTAGTTGACAGTTCTCCGATAAAGGTGCTTAAAATGTCAAGCATTGTTATGATTATTGCAATCATCATCATCATCATCATCATCATCATCATCATCATCGTCGTCGTCGTCGTCATTATCCATGGAATGCGGAATTGCAAGTTAGGAACAGCTGAGCTATTTAGTCGCTCACAGACGCCCAACTGAGTACTGACAGCACAGGTTCATTTTGTTCAAGGATTTAATAGCCCACTTAAAAGCGATTAGTCAACGTATGCATATTTTCCCACACAAATGCTGGTCATATTTTTGTTGAGTTGTGCTGCACACTGTTTACGACCCGATTTAATCCACAAAATCAAATCTATGAATCGATTTGACAGATGACGAGTAAAACCGACCTAACATGCAGGGTTAAAACTGTGCAACATGCTGAAGGAGATGTTCAAAAGACGTCAAGCACTGAAGCTTTCGAGAATAATACAGTGTGAGGACTGATGAATGCAGGGTCTGTACGTACCTCGTGCTCTAGGCTGCTGTACTCGCCCTCTGTGTTTTCTCTGATGATTATGACATCGATGCCCTTTTGGCGAGTCTGCACCCCAGGCAGTGACTGGCAGTGCATCACGTTGGCATACAGGTCCAGGCTGGTACTGCGGTTGATAGGAAGGAATACACATGCATTTAAAAAAAGAAAAATCTCACTTCTTCATTTCCTTGAGCAATGCATTTCAGACTCGCCACAAATTGTTAGACAGACATTTTGCTGCATTTAATTCGGGGGTTGCCGGAAGTCTTTCAAAAGAAGAAAATATGGCAACTATATTGGGTTATGCTAACATAACGCAGACTTAACAAGCCGATTAAAAACAGAGAAATCAGATTACGGAGTGAAAATCCAGCAATGCATACCATACTTACACACAGTGTGTGGTGTGTGTGTGTGTGTGTAAAATATTCAAAATATTAAAAAACAAGTGTGTGTCTCGAAGCACTGCAGAGAATCTGATTTTATACACACAGATTTATATTATATATATATATATATACACACACATACACATATTCATTCAAAAAGTGTTTCTGCGCGCGTGTGTGTGTATTCGATATTTATAGTATGCTTGTATAATCACATGAAAAATCAGAATCTGCAGTGCTTAGAGAGAAACCAGAACAGCTGGTGTATCAGTAGAAATGGCTGTATGTCCTAGCAAAGACCTCTTACCGGAGAAGTTTGTTCCTCGATTTGTGTGAAGCAGGCAGGGTGTGGTTCGTCTCAATGTTACCTACAGAACAAAACAAACAGAACAAAACAAAGCTGGTTACCAAAGCACTTCTTTTGCCAATTTAACATACACACCGACACTGACGAGGTAGTAATGCATTAGCGTGCATTGTTCTGTTAAGAGTGGATCACACGCAGCAGTGCTGCTGGAGTTGCTTTTAAAACACTGTGTTCACTCCCTTTGCACAGTTTGGTGCATCTGCCTAATTGCGCCACCTTGTAGCTGTAAAGTCAAAGACAGCTCTTCTGCTGCTGCACAGTGTGTGTTAGTCATCCTCTAATCCTTCACTAGGGCTCGCAGAACGCCAGTGGCTGGACATTTCTGGTAGGCGGACCATTTTCACTCCAGCATTGTCACAGGTGTTTAAATACTCCAAACTGACAAGTACAACAGACTGACAAGAGAAACAGACGGACTACGCAGGCAAAGCACCGACCTTTGAGCGCAACGCCATTACGGCGAATGGCCATGATGGCGTTGTTGATGTCATCCTCAGTAGTGAGAGAAGAGTCAACATTGACCACCTCAAAGTCTACAGGAACACAGCTGAACCTGCAAAGCGTCAAATACAAATCCATAACTGGTTCCTTCTCTATCATTCACACCAAGTTCTAATATAACAAGACAATCATTAACAAAAACCCTACAGGTGAACCAAAAAAAAAACTGCTACCCGGCACCTCACATGAACAGGGGTTACAAATCACTTGTCCAATGACATCATAAAACAATTGAATCTCTAACCATGACTCATCTTTCCTGAGCCTGACCTGAAGAGTTCTCGAACATGGTTGAGCAGCTCTGGACCAATCCCATCCCCTGGAATCAGCGCAACTGTGTGTCTGCCTCCATATCTGGCAGGAGGAGGCTGAGGACATCAAGACTGTGAATCAGACTCATGTGATACGAATGGCTTTTGTATCAAGAATAAAAATGTAACAGATACTTACGATGGTTTGCTTCTTAGGGGGTGAACCGTTATGAAAGCAGGAAAAACAGAGAGACAGAATTACTAAACATGGTACATAGTACAGTAGGATTTGTAGATTGTGTTAGTACACCATATTATATTCCACAGGAAGCACTGCTATGTGGGATATTGAACGTAATGGTATGAACTAAATAGTGAGAATAGTGCAGTGTTTCCCAAACCACATACTGATTCATGTCCTTTTTGGGACGGACAAAACTTTATTTCTCCCTCTCCCTCTACCTCTCCCTCTACCTCTCCCTCTACCTCTCCCTCTACACCTCCCTCTACACCTCCCTCTACACCTCCCTCTACACCTCCCTCTACACCTCCACCTCCCTCTCCCGGCATCGTAGGGCTTGAATGAAATTCAGTCTATAATGAAACTTTCACAAACAGCTAACACAACACTGCAGATAAAAACTTGTCATGTCTCGTATTTGGTGAGTGTTCATCCACTGAGTAAATACATTATTTACTATAAATCGTAATATTTTATGATTTATAACATTGCTTTATTGTTATAATTCATATGTTTAATATGTTTTATAATTTTTTTTATTTTTTACATTTAAAAGTTCCGCAAAACCTGCAATATATTTTTTTGAATACCAGCGATGCACCGAGGCCGCAAAAGGTGAACCGCGAAGTGGCGAAAGGGACACTGTGTGTATGCATGCATGTGTGGCGAAAGGGACACTGTGTGTGTATGCATGTATGCATGTATGCATGTATGTATGTGTGTGTGTGTGTGTGTGTGTGTGTGTGTGTGTGTATATATATATATATATATATATTGTGTGTGTGTGTGTGTGTGTGTGTGTGTGTGTGTGTGTGTGTGTGTGTGTGTGTGTGTGTGTGTGTACACGAATTTTGTAAAATTCATGAAATTCACTAAATGTTTTGCCTGCTGAATCCAAATATTCTCTCAAAATTACTTACGATTACATACGTATTGTCATTTATTTAATATTTTATTACATTTCCATCTTCCAGGCCTAGTCTACTAAACTCTGTGATTGACAGGATGTCAGAAATAAACATCTAAATACTTCTAGATGTCAAACTGGAGTGGGCAGAAGAGGATAAAAACCCCACTGAGAGAAATGGAATGTGTGAAGTCTGTATCGACTGAATTTAAAGCTCAATGATTTAAGGCGGTACTAACCTGAATTTGTGAGCTGTGCACTGCAGAATCACAATGGCTGGATCTATTTGAGAAGCATAGCAGTGTACTCCCACTAGACCTGTTTGTCCGACCCAAATCAATCAAACACATTCACCACAGTGTGCCTATTAGAGGGAAATGGAGCAGAGGGAAGAGTGGAGCAGTGTGTCCTCTCTCTGTACCCTGAAAACAACGAACAACCCCTTCTTACCACTTAAACGGCACTCTGGTAAAGTTATGTTCACTTTGGCTGCTTTGTGCATGTTGTGGAAATTCCATTAAATTACAATAATATATTGTCAACATGAAACTGAGGTGAATACTTAATTAAAGTGCTGGGTTCCTAAGACAGAAGTTGTGGTTTTACATCTTTGGGAGCGCAGTTAAGCCTTTTTAAACCCTAATAATCAGCCTAATAATCTACAGTTACAATTTAGTCTTAACTATTAACTGTTAACTGCCATGTACACTATATAGCCAACTGTTTAAAGCCAAAAACATTAGAGTAAAATAAAAAACGTGTATATTTTTATAAAAACTTAATATCAAGATTGCAAACTACTTAGAACATACCACCCGATCAGCAAAGGTATACAGATTGTGCTTGAATGTTTGCAAACATTCTATATTTTTGCATTGATATGACCTAAAAAAGCCATGAATTATCATACTTGTCCCAAAGGAACATAAAGCCCCATAATTTTCCCCAATCAGTAAATTAGCTAATATAATATTTTTCCTCTGTTTAACTGGGTTATCTGACTGTCATTGGTGGTTGTGTTTTGTATCCAATACATTTCAAGAAACAAGGCACATTCAGACAGGATTTATCACAAGACATTGCTGATATGGCTGTGGAACAAGTCGGTATGGGGACAATTCTGCATGTAGATCTGACCTGTCCCCAACGGAAAATGTATGGAGAATTTTAAAACAACCAGAAAAAAAACTTGAGTTTATACCATACAGAAACACTGTTTTAATTATTTTCATTGTCCATGGTGCCACAGCTTTTCTGATTTTGGGATGTATTGAGCGTAATTTACATGTTTGTTTGTTGCTCAACCACTGGTGATATACAGTTTAATACTAGACAATCCAAATTTTATAACTAGTAAGTGCACTTCCTGTGAGTGTGTTGCACCAGTGCATGCCCATGTGCACCAGGGACACAGTCAGTGCCTTACCAGGGACCTCTATGACCTGTATGGTACTTCTGGACTTTCATGTTCTGGGTTATGGGTTATGTCAGGACTAACTTAGACAAGGGCACCCAAGGGCATCAGGAGATCTGGGAGCAAACGTGATGATTTTCAGGGCTGTAAGTTAACAGCTGTCACATTATGACAGGACCCAGGGTCTCAACTCAGTTCTGGCTCTGAGTATTGGGATATTCCACTGAAAGCTTGCCAAATTACTGTGTGTCTGTCTGTCTGTCTGTCTTAAGGTAGATCTGCTTCAGAGGGAATGGCAAAAAAGGCACAAATGAAGTGAAATGGAGCACCAAGAAAACAACAAGTTCTCTCACTATTGTGGGCACTTTCCCTCTTAGTGCTGCCCCAGCTTTAAATATAAGGAAGGGTGTGCATTTCCTGTGGGTCCAACATACTGCACATAATTAATCTTAGATGTGATGATGAATGCTTTGTTGTGGCTGAGGGGAAATGGTCCAACCAACCCAGCCTGATTCTGTTGCAAACTGCTAATCAGCAAACCAACCATAATGCACATTCAATAGCCTTTTGTAAGCATAAAGGTCAACTATAGCCTGTAATTTCTGATGTTGCGTTTTTTTGATGCAATTTATATCACATATTTATTGAATTGCCAAATATTGACTAGATTGATCTTTTGTATAACTAGCCTAGGTTAAGTTGCCAATAAACATTGGGTGTAGACACTGGATAGCTGGCCCTAGCCCATCAATACTTAGGTAATTATACAGAAATAAATACAATAAGGATAGATTGACCGCTGGATTAAAGAGGTAGTAAATTACAACCATCTGTCCTCCACTGAGACACAGAATCATAATTACATAGATCATTTGTGCAGTCTCATTTGCTTACTGTCTTTTGTTTGATATTGTCTCTTCTTCCCCTCTGTGTCCTTGTTTTAGGTTTTAGGTTTTAGCTGCAAGTGTGGTGTGCACCAAGTGAGTATTTAGATCATATACTTTTGCTTTCATTTGCTGACCTTCTTACCATTTCTATGTAAGTCTTTTTACGAGAATATTTAAATTGTATTAAATTAAGTTAATATACCTCTTGTGTTTCTGTTTGTTTGCTTCTATCATCCTCAAAAATTATGCAATCTCTGCATTTTTTTTTTTTGCGTTCATACATACAGCACTTCATAGCACATAACACCAAATGGTGTTCTGCCACCGATTATTATCAGTCGATTTCCATGGCAAAGCATGTGATTTGGGTATGCCTTTCACCTGTATTTTGTAGCCCGCAGATGCCTTGTGTGCAGTGTTGTGCGGCTGGAAATCATAAACAAACATGTCTTCCATGTGGTTTTGTAAGAAATTGCCTGCTCAAATTTATTAACATGTCGCTTTTCTTAATTCATAGCTGGACCCCTGACACCTCATTTATAATTAAAACAAAAGGGCTAAACATAAAAAGTAATGCATCTGCAAAGGGTATTAATGTCTGTGTACATTTTTGACTAGGTAGATTTTGATTTCTCATAGTGGCTTATTGTGTGACAAGTTAAATGTTAAAAGAGTTTTCAAAACAACACCAAATTAGAAACACTGAGTATGGCAATTGCATATACCACTCACACAGTGTTTCTTACATTTACTTTGACTACAGAGCATATTATCATTAAACAATTCAAGGGATTTTAGTGCATAAAGCTTAAGCTGAACACCTGTGATCTCCAATCCCTCAGATGGCACTACATCAAGAACCATCATTCAAAAATAGTTGATATAACCACATGGGCAAGGGATTACTTTGGCAACCCTTTGTTAAGCACTACAATATACACTGCTCAAAAAAATAAAGGGAACACTCAAATAACACATCCTAGATCTGAATGAATGAAATATTATCATTGAATACTTTATTCTGTACAAAGTTGAATGTGCTGACAACAAAATGACACAAAAATCATCAATGGAAATCAAATTTATTAACCAATGGAGGCCTGGATTAGGAGTCACACACAAAATTAACGTAGAAAAACACACTACAGGTGTTAGGGTTCGCACTGCGAGCCCTTTTTACTTTGTTCGCCGCGGTTAGTTATTTTACCCCGATCCCTTCGTGTT
>JAUZST010014924.1:0-10413 GCA_034779995.1 Parotocinclus haroldoi
TCGTTATCGCACTAAGCGCACTATTACTTCAGATACTCCAGCTGCATTTATTAATAACCTTCCAGACCTAACTCTTATCTTGTTACATTGTAAAAATCGCTATATAAATAAAATTAAAATTGAAACTTCTAACAGGAAGAAAGACTGTTGTGGCATCTATGGCTTTCTAAATGATAATGATGAAAGTTGTTTTCATGGACACGACCGGGGTCTCACCGTCACGCAGGAGCTCGTCGGCCATCTTGACTCCATGCTCGATGAGTTTCTGACAGTCGTCGAGGGGACTGATGCTTTCCCTCTCAATGGCATCCACTTCCTGTAGCAAAACGTTTAGCCTCTCGTTTAGCAGGCGGCTCAGGGTCGACTGCAGATCCTGGAAGTGCCGCTTCAGGACCTCGCGGGTGTGGGTGGAACTTCCTCTCACCTGCAACATGGATTAGCTCAGAGTGCTTATTGTGTGACTGCAAAAATGGGAATGGGACAGCAGAACCTTCATCCATCAGGTACCAAACCCTTTAGGGACTTCCCAGACCCTAACCTGCACCAGACCCTGACTTTTCAGTCGTTCTTGTTCCTCAGTGCCTATTCAGCACCAGACTCTCAAACATTTGGTCCGTCCCACCTCCAGTCCAGTCCCAGACCCTACATGACAAAATTATCTTCATCTTGACTCCATCTCTTGGTTTATTGGATACCATGGTTCAGTGGTAGATCACTGATTCAAAGTGTTGAACCATGGCTGGGCATAGGCTGGCACTAGGAAGTTGAAAGTGTGGGTATAGGACGTGTCTCGCCAGGGGACCCCAAGTTACAGGAGAGCAATGTGTACTTGGGGTACAGACGAGTGTGATTAAACCTATTAGGTTCTGCATTTGGGATCTGTAAGTCAAGTAAGCACTTAATTTAAGTAAATGACAAATCGTCATTAAAAAACACTTCAACGTTTATACCGATGGACTCTGGCAGAACTGAGTCAGTTCAAGATGAACCGTTCCTCACGCTCGCCCTCGAGATTCACCAAGACAAAACCGACAGAGACAGGAAGTGAGTGGTTTCTCTTGTGAAGAAAGCACTTCCTCAGAGCATCGGTTAGTGATGAGTTTCTGTACTAAGCAGCTACAGCTTTCATATCTGCTTTCAGTCTTCTGGGGGTGGAACACTGTGCCCTCATTCAGCTACAGAAACATGTCAGAGGTGCTGATCTTACAATAATAATTATTAAGGAGCCGTTTTGTCATGGTTCTGAACCGGTAAAATCAAGATTCCCTTTAACCACCAGAACCAGAACCTTTAATCCATTATTAATCCTCTGTTGGTAACATGGTACAGCTGCAAAAACCAAACCCACATTCAACTCTGGAAAGGGTGTCCATATACTTATGGAAATCTCAATATGAGGAGGAAGGATAAACACAAACAGACACGCACGCGCGCACACACATCTGTGTAATCAGATCAAGCTCCTCTTGTGTTATCTGTGTAATTTTAGACAGTGCTTCCGTTTCCTGTTTGGGACAGACAGCAGTGGTGCGCGCGCGCACACACACACACACACACACACGCACACACACAAGGTTACTAGAGAACCTCACCACACTTTTAAAACCACTTGGTCTTTGTGTGTGGCTGTGGCTCATGTTTATATATCATTATGTGGAAAAATGTCCCCACAAGGATAGAAAGACCTGATTTTTACCATTTGGGCCTTGTTGGTCACCACAAAGAAGACTGCCTTTTTTCATTCACAGAAGCTGCATCTTTTGAAAAGTTAAAAGGTCTATTTTATGTTACTGAAACCTAAAAATCAAATCCACAGTGCACATGGTTTATTTCTATTGTTTTTATATTTTCTATTTTTTAATAACATGGAAGCAGAATAATACTGTATGTCTAAAGGTAAATAATCCCTAAATGTATTTGTAGGTTCATTATTGACATTATTGCTATGTATTTATAAATATTTACATATTATTTTATTACAAAAAAGTATATTACAAAAAAAATAAAGATACCTCCTTTTAGGTATTAGTTTACTAATTTAGTATCATTTTACTACTTTTTGTTTCTCTATTATATTACGTATTTATATTAAAATAAATATATTTATAACATATTTATTTATAATATTATAAAATAAATAAAATGATTTCTACAGATACAGTAGAGTGGTGTAAAGCACTAACTGAACTTTGGAGCAGCAGAAACAGTTGAATGTGGGAGATAAATCAGAAGCACGAGAACCTCACAGAACCAGAACATCATCTGCAGCATCACTACTGCATCAACACCAGAACCAAAACATGAATCAGAACTGTAGACTGGGATCTCTGAGTAATTTATTGAAAGTTGTGATTGTTGGAATAGAACAGAACCTTAATGGATCTGTATCGGCTAATCATGTGATTATCAGTAATATATTATTATGATGATTACATGAGTACAGTATCAGTATCGATACATCCCTAAATCTAATGGGCTGCGCCTCGCAGTGTCTACTCTGCATATTCACAGTGTATAAAATTCTTTGTCTCGTGTGTATCTCTGTGTGTGTGTTGTACCTGTTTGCGAGCCTGGCTCAGTCCCTGCAGCCTCTGTTGCAGCTCACTCCTGTAGTTTTGAGCTGCCTCAATACACTCCTTCACCTCCTGCAGCAACGAGTCTGCCTCCACTGACATCCTACACACACAAACACACAGACACACACACACAGACACACACACACAGACACACACACAGACACACACACAGACACACACACACAGACAGACACACACAGACAGACACACACAGACAGACACACACAGACAGACACACACAGACAGACACACACAGACAGACAGACACAGACAGACAGACACAGACACACAGACACAGACACACAGACAGACAGACACAGACACACAGACACACACACACACACACACAGGTGATGTGTGAGGATAAGCACCAGGTCGGAGCTGCTCCTCTAAATAATTGGAATAAATGGGAGACTGACCGTTTTCGTGTTGATCTGGGAGAGCCGATCCTGTAAATGCTTACTAACGTTCATACTGGGACTTTCCTCTGGACCAGGACTCTCCGCACTCAGAACTTCTCCTGTAGGGTTAAAGAGTCGAGCTTAAACAGTAATCATAACGAACCCTAAACTGCAAAGAAAACAGATCCATAAAGAATCAAAGGGAAAAAAATGAAGACACAAAAACATAAGGATGGAAATATACAAAAATAAATAAATACATACAGCAACATGAAAATAAGAAAGAAGCAAAGAGAGAAAGGCAGAAAGAAAGGAACGACCCCAAGAAAGAAAACCAGGAAATGCGAAAGAGCACAGAGAGAAAAAGCAAATAACACACAACTGAAAAAAAGAAATAAAGCAAGCAAAACGGGAGACAAACAAGCAAGACGGAGAAGCAAAAATAAGAGACAAAAACAATCACCAAAAGACAGAAAAGCAAGCAAGACAGAAGGAAAGAAACAAAAAAAATAAGCACAAGAAGAAAAAGAGAAGCAGTGTTTAACGATTACGCACAGACCCTTATAATAAATTTATATTAATCGACGTAAAGTGATTACAAAATCACAACTCACTTTGATTTGGCTTAGTGATTCCTTTCTGTACAGGGTCCATCTGCATCTTCGCTCCATCAGAGGGGAAGCTTTAAGAACACACACAGTGCTTTAAATACTGTGGTTGTAGTGCCCTCTGGTGGACGAGCTACACAACGGCAACACTCGCAACAAGAACCTCTGTTCCGTTTCTCCGTTTCTTTTTAATAATCACTTATTCTAAACACTGATTGGGCACAGACTGACAGACAGTCGGGTGAGGGTTTGGCGTACCTGATGCTCCCCCAATCCACCGTCTTTTGCCGTGCAGACCTGATCTCAAGCCTTTAAAGATTTGTACGTAATGACATCACGAACACAGCGTCCGGACGGGTCGGCGTGAGTTACCTGATGTAATCGTACAGGCGATGCCAGGTGCCACCCTTTGGGACCGGAAAGGACATCTCTCTGGGCATGGGTGCTGTGCCCTCTGGCAGAACCATTCCCGCTTGTTTTAACTGGGAAAACGTCAGACCTGCAGACCGAGCCGAATGACAGATCAGACAGACTGGATTACGCTCGTGTGTGTGTGTGTGTGTGCGTGTGCGTGTTTGCGGGTACGCGTGTGTACCGGGCTCGAGCCGCAGGTCGCTGGTGATCAGGTTTTTGACGGCCATGTTGGCGCACAGCTTGACGCTCTTCAGGTGGCTGTGGGTTCGGTTCAGGTAGACGGACAGAACGTAGCGCAGGTCCATCGTCAAGCACGTCCAGCGCACCCCCGCCGGACCTGGAACACACACCCGTCACCCTTCGTTACTCCTGAGGCGCGCCTGGCGTGCCAAACGTGTAACGGGACAGCCACGGCGACTCGCACACACCGTGTTCGGAGGGCTCGGCCACACCCTCGCGTGCCGGTCCCGGCGCGGAGCCGCACAGGAAGGGGAACTGCAGCCACGTGGCCGTGGATTTAAACTCCTTGAACAGGTTGGAGAAGGAAACGCGGACCACCAGACCCTCCTGAGGAAGAAAAGAAAAAAAAGAAAGCGGGACGGAGCGTTTAACACAGAGGGTCGGGTTTATGCCCAGCCAAAAGGCACGACGGATGAACTGGCGCTTAATAAGCCCTGCCCGACGACTTTTATGTGATTGAAACAAATTATATACTGCTTTTAAAAAAAAAGAAATAAAACAACTTAAAATATGAAACATTCATCCAGTCACAAAACACTTTTGCCTGTAATTACACATTTCCACCAGAGAGGCCGCCAAATTCGCCTTTTCATAAATACCACGTCCTTCAGCTTTAATCCGACCTCTTTAACCTTACGTTATATTATTCGTACTAGCATTGTTTTTATTATTTGTTTGTTCTGACTGAAAATATACCATAATATGGCAATCCAAGCCGTTACTGGGGGTCTCTGATTTATTTTAATGCCTTAAATTAGGTTCACTTAGGGATATTTCATTGTGTGAGCGGCATCATTTAAGGGCAAGGGCATTTAATGAAATATCCCCCAAGTTCTGTGAGCCCTAAGAAGACCTGGGTCTTCCGAAACAAAGTGCAACCCCGATTCTAAATGGGTTCAGACGAATCCCAGCATGATCCTCTCTCTCACCTCGGCAGTCACGTCCAGGTGCACCACGAAGTGTTTTCCGGGACACGGCCTGAACAGGAGGTAGAAGTGGCGCCCGGTCAGCCCTAGCGACTGGCTGCTGGTCTTGGGTAGCAGGATGTAGTTGCTGGCGGGGACTGAACCGCGGATCCGGAACACGGTGCACTTGAGCGTCTTGTCCTTCCGCCAGGGACGAAAAGGAGATGGTTAGCGCATCGAGGAACGGCACGGACTTACAAAGAGAGATTTTTTTTAATCAAAAGCAGCTACCATGTAGGTCGTGACATCTCCTTCTTTGGTGGCCTTCTTCCATTCCTCCAGCTTGACGTGCTTAAACACGTTGACGTACGGATGCTGCCACGCTAGAAAGGGAAAAAACAAGTGCTAAATAGCCCTTAAAATACTTCAAGAGCTTGATTCTATGACTAAACTGTCCCCCTATAGATGAAAACACCTTTTTTAGGTTGTACGGCACTCTGTTAAGAGTAACAGCAACCCGTACAGAGCCTGGTCCATCGTTATGACGTCTCTTTGTAAACTTTCATTCACGAATCAGAGCTTGGGGTAACGTTCTATCCCGTTAGCGCGTGTACGGAACACTGTTTGTGTGATTTCGGTTCTTACCTCTCGATACAGGCATCGTTATTGTGTTAGCTACTTGGCTCACGAGCTTGGTAAAAGTTTGACATTAAGGCGCTTTAAAACAGTTGAATTTCCATTCAGGCTCCCCATATGGTCATAATTCATAACTAAGCTTACTAAAACAACATAAAAAAGTAATAGCTTTAAATGAGACGGAGTCTCACTTGTTGACAACTCAACTTCTCCCGCTGCAGCAGCCGCCGCTTGACAACGGCTAGGCGTCACGCCTCAACGTCTCGCAAAGCCTCTGGAAAATGTAGTCCACGAACTCTAACGGTTTTAACGGACGCGTTCAAGCGCTGTAACCTTGTTTTGCTTGAATCCTCGGGATTACTTTGCTTGATTACGATTAAAACGCCCAGTCCGTGATCTAAAGTCTATTCGTTAACGCATTTACGACGCGAGGTTTCGTTGATTCACCTGTAAGTTGTACCGTTTGCCTAAATCCTCTCGTTATCATATCAAGTCATATTATTCTACCTTTTTAAACTAAAAGCCCCGCTTGCAAACGAATCCGAATGAACTGTTTCGGAAATGTTATTGGACTCAAATTGCCTTCGAAGCGTTAATAACGGTTCTGAGACGGCGTTTTGTACTACACGTCGCTTGTCCTTTGTGGTTTGCCGTAGCTCCGAGGCTGCCATGGTGACCGTTACACTGAGGCCAGCGTTAGCTTCGTAGCTAGCGTCGCAAGATTTGAAATTTAATTGTTAATTAATTCGTCGTGAATGCATTTCTTTAACTCGTAACAAAAAGTTACAAAAGGTAACGCCACCCATTAAAGCGCGTTCGCTCTGTTATCCAGCGGTATAAAAAGAAGTTTGTTGAGCATTGTAAGGCATTGTTTTGTAGCTAAGGCTAATACCTAGTTAGCCTGTTTGTTTGAAACGAACTGACTCTTGTGAAGCGATTTTTTAAAAATGGATAAATATTTCGGTTTATACCTTACAGAGTGATTTTAGTCTGTTTTAAGCATCGCCCACAATTTTGTTCGTTCTTTTAGCGTTGCACTTCACTAACTTGGAATTATGCAATAAAGAGACAATACGTTTTAAATTGTTTTTTTTTTTGTTTGTTTTTTTTTCAGTAGGAGACTGACGGGTGGGGAAACAAAGGAGGGAAACCGAAACAAAATGTCTTTCAGAGATCTGAGAAGTAAGACGTGTTTATGTGCTCGTCCATGGACGGCTTGGGTTCGAATCCCAACGCTTCTGATCAAAATCCTGTTCTTGTTTGCTTTTCTTTGTCCGTTTTCTCGGCTGTAGGTTTTACGGAGATGATGCGGGCGCTCGGATACCCTCGCCTCATCTCCATGGAGAACTTCCGAACACCCAATTTCGCGCTGGTGGCAGAGATTCTCATCTGGCTCGTCAAACGGTGAGGCCGAGTCTTTTAGGCGAGCTTTTACACGTGTCCACCTCCAGCAAGTCATTTTAAACCCCCGTCTCTGTTTTCGGATGCGTTTCTGGGCGTCCGCAAACTTTTGCCCGCTCTGCTTGCCCCCCAGGTACGAACCCCTGATGGAAATTCCCAGCGACATCGAAACGGAAGTGGACAGAGTGTTCTTCATCAAAGCCGTGGCTCAGTTCATGGTACTGAACGTTCTGTGTAGTTTCCCTGTTTTCCCTATTTTATTTTAAGTCTCTAAAGCACCTTGAATGGCCGTGGCATGTTGAAGGTGAGATATATATATAAATAAAGTTGCCCATGGGCAAGAACAGAGTCCTAAAACTGGCACAAGGGGGCGTTGCTCACCACACGACCCGTAGTCATTAAGAGCCATACCTAGGGTTGGCACACGTTTCTGAGTCTCTAGGAAGACGGACGGGACACCAGAGGGGATATGGACTCACTCCCCGGACCATGTGCCGGTCTGATGCAGTCCAGGTGCTTCACGGGGTTGGCAGCTGGGTCCGTGGGTCGTTTATTAGGTCTCGTAACGACCTGGATTTTGGCGACTCAAACCGGGTTACTTTTGTTTTTGAGCCACACCGACCTACCCAGGATCGTGTCCCGGCTCTGTCATGTGGCATTTTTAATAAACGTGACGTAGTCTCTCCGTGTGAGCCTTTAGGCGACGAAGGCCCACATCAAGCTGAACCTGAAGCGCCTGTACCAGGCGGACGGCTACGCCGTGAAAGAGCTGCTGAGGATCACCGGCGTCCTCTACGGCGCCATGAAGACCAAAGAGAGCAGCGCCGAAGAGCACAGCCTCGACGACTGCAGCACCAAGTTCAAGTTCGACCTGGGTTCAAAGGTCCGAGCCTGGAGCTCGTTTATTTGTAGCGTAGTTATGAACGTCCTCCAGCTAAACACTCTCTGTGTGTGTGTGCGCGTGTGTGTGAGAACAGATCGCAGACCTAAAGGCGGCCCGACAGCTCGGCTCTGAGATCACGGCAAAAGGGGCTTCGCTGTTCGACCTGCTGGGGTGCGAGGCGGACCTGAGAGAGAGCAGGACGGCCGCGATCGGGCGTCCCCTGGAGATCAACGAGACGGAGCGAGCGCTCAGGACGGCCGTGAAAGACGTCACGGTACGAATGTGGAAAACTGGGAACCCCTGCAGAGGTCACTGCGTGACTAAAGTGCGCGCGTGTGTGTGTGTGTGCAGGAGAACGTCCAGAGGACGAAGCAGATGTTGAATAACGTGGCCTCGGACGAGGCGAGCCTGGATGCTAAAATCGAGAAGAAAAAACAAGAGCTGGAGAGAAACAGGAAGCGCTTACAGACGTTACAGAGCGTCCGGTGAGTCTCTCTCTCTCTCACACACACACACACACACACACACACACGTACACGTGCGCCGAGGCTGAGGCTGTCTGACCGCGTCGCTCTGCACAGGCCGGCGTTTATGGAGGAGTACGAGAAGATCGAGGAGGAGCTGCAGAAGCACTATGAGACGTACGTGATGAAATTTCGTAATCTGAGCTTCCTGGAGCAGCAGCTGGACGAATATCACCGACTGGAGCAAGAACGCCTAGAGGTACCAGCGCGCGCGCACACACACACACACACACACACACACATCACTGTTGTAACACAAAGTGTGGGATTACACTAATACTTTTGACCACGTCGGTTTGTGTCCTAATACTTTTGAGTTTGTTTGTGTGAGATATAACTGGAAGCGTGTGTGTGTGTGTGTGTGTGTGTGTGTGTGTGTTTATGATGTCACGATCTGTAATGTTTAATCTTACCTTCACTAAAATCGATAAATCAACTCCTAGTGTTTATTAAACGCAGATGCCGAATTGTGTGTAGAAGAAAAAAATCTATAAGGATTTTCAGGGGTGTTCTGGGCTCCACAGTCCTAACGTTAAAAGTCCTTCCATTATTTATTCGGGTTTGCTTATTGTACAAACGTCGCTTTTGTTTTCCGTAGGAAACGGAGAACTCCATGAAGCTGATGCAAAGCAAGCTCCGGGAGGAGGACCGGAGACTCATGAGGAGCGGAGGTTTGCTCTTTTTACACCGAGCTTTGCAGATTAAACGCGTTTTAAATAGCCTAAAATGAAGAAGAAACCTGGACAACGAAGAGCAGGCAGCATTCTGGGTAATGTAGTCTGGGAGCAGGGGCTGGATTCCCGAAAGCGTCTGCCCTAAATTAAGAATTGTTTTGAAGAAGAATCTTTTTAAGAGCGCTTTCTTTCTCGAGACACTATCGTGAGTCCGGTCCCAGCCCTGGACCTCCAGGGCCGAGCCATCCCGTCTTGGACGGTCGCACGACCACCTAGGCCCCGGGACCGCCTGACCTCTTTGTGGCGCTGTAATTCGGTGAGCTCCTCCTGTAAATCTTGTTCCAGTGCGTGAGGAAGATTCCGACATGGACATTCCCGAAGACGAAGGATCAGACAGCGATATAGAAGAAGGTCGCCCGTCCAAACCCTTCCCTCTACGTCACACACAGATACCGGGTACTAACACACACACACACACACACACACACACACAGTGTTTCTGCTGATGTACAGATGGCTGTTTTGACGCTGCAGGTCGAGCCGGAGGGCGCCTCATTGGACACATGCAAGGAGGAGACACCGACGAGGTGAATCAACACACACACACACACACACACACACACACACCATAATCACTTCTCTTCACACTTACCGTTTGCTGTTCGTTTTCACTTGCTTCTCTCATTCATTGTTTCACACATGGTTTTTATCACATCCTGCTTGTTCTGTCATCGCTCTTCACTTTCTCTCCCCTTCATTCAGCCGTCACAGAAAAACCAAACCCGCCGTCGGCCCACGAAGGTCTGTCTAGCATGAAATTAGTGTGTAGATAATTAGCTCCTGTCCCGTCCCGTCCTATTCCGCGTGTGTGATCTAGATGGAGCTCCCTCCCTCCTACCGCTATAACATCACCCAAACAAAGGTGGATGTTTAGATTAGAATTCAACGCTTCCGGAGGGAAAAACACGATTTTTAAACATCCAGTTTTTCAGGAACCCTAAAACTCCACGTTTGGTTTGTGTCCTAATACTTTTGTCCATATTAGTTTGTGTCCTAATACTTTTGTCCATATTAGTTTGTGTCCTAATACTTTTGGTCACATGTTGGTTTGTGTCCTAATACTTTTGGTCACATGTTGGTTTGTGTCCTAA
>JAUZST010014925.1:0-10412 GCA_034779995.1 Parotocinclus haroldoi
GAGAGAGATATAACATGTTGATGGTAAAAGTTGATTGATATGTTTTACACAGGAACCTAAAGATCACTGGACACGATTAAAGGCAGGGATCATTTTTGTAGTGCCAAAGATGATCCCATAATGACCTTTTCTCCCTCAGTTAATAATGTCTGAATGAGATGCACAAGGACTCGTTCCTGGATCAGCGCATGGTGAGCTAGATCATTCGACCTCTGCACCACTGTGCATCCTACTGAACATAGACCACTTGGATGGAAACTAAAAACATTATGTTACAATAAACATAATGTTACAATAACTGGAACCTCTGAGTTTAGTCACTTCATAACATTTGTGTGTTTAATAAGTCTAAAATGTGTGTTGTTTTCTGTAAAATGTTCTACAAATGCACACATCAAACAGGGAGAGGTGTTAGAGTTCACGTCTCACAACTTAGCCATATCATGAGAAAGCTGTCCTTCATTCGTTCAAGTGTTGCTTTAAATGGTTTAACTTTTTGCCCATTTGTGATGCTGTTCATTTCTAAGTCTTCTAAAGTTTGGGCATATACTTATTTCTTCTCGAGACCAGGGTTTCACGGCTTCAAGCGTTTGTTGCAGAAATGTCATGTGTGCCAGCTTAAATCAGATTACTCGATTGTCGATGTGGTGTCAATGGACACGTTCCATACCAATTAAGTAACTAATACTGTTGTTGACAAAAAAATTAGGCTGCATGTAGACGTAGTTGCTGTGTCTTCTCCTATAATGTTGGATGACACCAAGGCATCTAAAAGCACTTCTCAATGCAGAGTGTATGTAGATCCAGATCCTCTCATGTGGATTCTTCTCTTGAGCTCATCTCTCAGACTGTTAATAACAGCTGGACAGGGGGCTGGAATAAGCATGTCAAAAGTTAGATTCTCTAATCATTCTAACATTTTTTGTGTGGATTACGATGTATGTTTTTCATTATTGTCCGGCTGTAAGTTCCAACCACATCCCAGCTGTAACTTCTGGGCAAAGGCAGTCAGGAGCCTGGAGATTTTCTGTATTCACAAAAATTGTTGAAGGTAATAGTAGCTCCTAAGTGGACGATTTAGGAGAAACCCTTTAAAAATGGGTGTGGTAACAATTTCGACTTCATTTTTATAGTCTGAGTAATTCACAAAGATTTCCTCTCACTAAACGCAGCTTTTAAAACTGCAGCTAAAAGTGAGATAGAGCTGCCCTACACATAAGACTGACTCACAAAACGATGACATATGTGAACCGCCAATGTTATGTTTTGTTATATCATTATGCGACCCGAGTGAAGACTTTTAAATGTTGTTTGAAACTTGTTTATAGTAAATGGACAATGATCATACAATATGGTTACTACTAATACCACAAGTGTAGCCTTAAAAAATAGTAAATGCTGGAATTTTATGCAATATTAAAAAACTGAAAACAAATCAGAAATACAGCTTCGATAGGCTACAGTGGGAAGTATTTAGTGTGATCTCCCCATACAATTGAGCAATAGCAGCATCTGGTACTTTCGTCAAGTTGACTTTTCTACAGTATGTTTGTTCAGGAATGGTCTCTTGGAAGGGTAGCGGCCAAGAAACCACTTTTTTGGAAGCGGAACAGGATAAAAAACACTAATATATGCTAATGACCCACAAAGTCAAGTTTTTTTTGCTATCTTTTTGGAGGGCGGCAATAATTCTGGAGCTGACTGTAAGTGTGAAGTTGAAGGAGCTCTAGACACACAGAAAACTAAGAGTGTGAGTAGTGCGCGTGTGCGTGATGAAGGTGAGAGGTTTCATTGTATGGGTCACGTCAGCGTGAGGTCGGCTCATCCATCAAGTGCAACCGAGCGGAGCTGTCGTTGCGCAGTCACACGCAGATATACACACATATGCACACACACACACCTGAAGAGAGTCCCAGGTGGGAATCTTTCAGGTAGAGACTGTGGACAAAAGAGGTGTGTGAGGCAGTTAATTACTGTACCACACACATTGAGGGAAAATGTCTGCTGCCCACCTGTCACGCCACCCCATTACTGAGTGCCTGCTCCTATACACACACATGCACACATGCGCGCGCGCACACACACACACACACACACAAGCATGACTCCACTGCTCCTCAATGAAAGCGTTTACACACAGAGTACACATTTACAAGAAATCAGATGTAATCAGATGAATTGGGACACAATTAATAAAGTCTACTGAAGTCATTGATTAATCAGATATCTTTCAGCAAGGATGTTATTCCAGCAAGCAGATGAATGGCAAGCAGAATAATAATGCAATAGATACACTACTGTTTAGGTGACAGAATTTAAGCCATCAAGTTATGAATTCATTATTTTAGTTCAACTAATATATTTTGTTTATTATTATAGGAGGACATGCAGGAAGGACCCAGAGTTCCACCTGGGAGTGAACCCAGGACCTACTTGCTTTGAGGCAACAGAGTCACCACACCACCTCTGACAAGAATAGAAAAGGTTCCGTTTCAGATTAGGAGCAAAAGAATACTTGAGTGGTTTTAACTGTAAAACTCAAAAAAGTGACCACATTTCAATCTGTAAACTACTGTACATAGAAGTCTGCCAAATCAGCTTGGAGTACTGCTGAGTGTTTTTAACCCCACACACTTATTTTACTTAATGCTTAACCAAAGACATTTGACTGTTTGCAGGCGCTGTTACGGGATGTGGTGGTTTTTCACCGTTCGGAATCAGGTCGCAATTAGGATACTGGACATAAGCCGCCTCATCGATAGCTCTGTAATGGCGACCGGCGAGGACCGACTCCGGGGCAAAGGTAGGAACCCTAACAGGCACAGGGCTGTTGTGCTATGATGCAGCACTGATTAAGGGTCGCTGTTATAGCATCAGGGGATAATGCACTATCTGGCCTCCCTTCCTTCAAACACATTCTAATGTCCAATCTGGCTATTAGGTACCATCGGTACTCGACCCTGGGCGGAATTACTGCTCTTACACCAAAGTGCACTAGGCAATATAATTAATAAGACTATATTGCTATCAGTCTAGCATGTTAATTTAGACTAAATGCTGATCCAGCAGACCTCACAAACCTCAGAAGAAAAATGTGTGTGTGTGTTTAGAGACTAAGACTGATGTGTCTGCGGTCATGGGATCTAAGGGAAGAATTACACACGTTCATAATGTTCTTTTTCGCAAACCTCATAAGGTATGATAAATGAGGCACCGTCGTACGGGCGCCTTGTGATACCTGAAAAATATAAACTGAGCCAAAGAGCCGAATACGAAAGGCATTTAAAAGGTGAAAGTGGCATTGGAAATGGCTGCAGTCCAGTTGCAGCATTAGGACTTGGAGGAATGCTGTATCATTTAACAGAACACATAAAGGAAAACGAGAGAAAACTGAAAGATGATGACAGATGAGTGATGCAAATGTAAGAGGGAGGAATATGGACGCTTTACCCCTTTCTCACACTCATACACACGATTTACGGCCTTGTCTAAACGGTATAAATCATACAACATGTCTCATTCACTTCATACTCCTTTTTACGTAGTAACTTTAAATGTAGAGCACTTAAGACTATACTACACTTAAGCTATATTCCAGCTACTAATGCTGGGTACTCAACAAAGTGTGTCTGTACTACTGAAAAGTCTCAAGACATTGGTGCTTATTTTCGGGACTTTAGAAAAGAAAACATCCTACATTTGTATCTTAAGGTCTTCTCCCTAAATGGAGATCATAAACATATCTCTGAGAATTAAAGTATGGCTTTACTTCACTATGATGTACAACAGCAGTTCTTGTGCAAGAATCAACTCAAGGCTGTAGTTGCCAAAACTGGCAACATGTCTCAAAAACAGATGCTGAAACATGGAATTATACCCTGTCAAGAAACCTGTCGAGCTCCTAACTGCTTTTTGGAACAGCACTGTTCTGTCACTGGTGCTGACTAAAAATGAACACGAATGTCTTTAGTGACAGCACGGCAGCAGCAGGTAAGTTAACAGGTTCCTTATGCTTGTGAGAGAGAGTGACCTGTTAAAGTTAGTTATTGTTCTCGTGTTTCAAAGTATTGAAGGCCTTGGATCGGGTATTGCAATGGTGGGCAGAAACCAGTGTACCTGGAGTAAATCCTGGTGGATATGGGGAGGACAATGTAGACTCCACATGTAAAGGACCCAAACCGGTTCTTGTGGACTGAACACAGGTCTGTCTTGCTGTGAGACGTTAGCGCTATCCACTGAGCCTGAGCCAAAGTCCCCTATATATAATACATCCCCTACATCACCGTTGTTTACGCCAAATTCTGACCTGACCATCCGAATGTCAGAGCAGAAATCGAGACTCATCAGCCCAGGAAATTATTTCTTCTATTATCTCCTATTGTCCAATTTGATAAATCCCGTGCGAATTGTAGTCTCAGTACTTAGCTAACAGAAGTAGCCATCTGATTCAAGGTTTAACATGTTGTGAGTTCTTTAACTTTGGCTGTATGAGTTACTGTTGCCTTTCTATCAGCTTTAACCAGCCTGGTCATTCTGCTCTGACCTCTAGCATCAACTCGGCATTTTCCTCCAGAGAATTCCCCCACTGGATGTTTTCTCTGGTTTCTACCATTCTCTGTAAACCCTAGAAAAGGCTGTGTGAACAATCCAGTGGATTTGAAGTAACCAGACCAGCCCATCTAGCACCAACGACGTCACATTCAAAGTCACTTTATGTCATTTATGTCCAAGTACGAACTTGAGCTGGTCGTCTTAAACATTAACAAATAAATCTGTCATTTATGAGGACTCAGCACTGCATAAGTGCCTCCTGGGTAAGTTGTGTTCCTAAAGCTCACAGTGCCGTTTACACACTTTAACGACTCGTTTCTTGAGCATTACTCAAGCTGAAAAGGGGATACAACAGCTCGTTAGCCAAGGAGAAATGCATAGGCTGAAAAACAAAGATTCGTGTTAGTATGACCTGTTTGTATTCCTCTTTAGAGTCTTCGACAGCATGACAGCCGGTGTAAAAGCAAAAGCATCTCCATCTTTCTGAAATTTGTTTAACATTTGTGAATTGTTTGAACAAAACTATCTCTACCCACTTTCTCCACAGTGTGTGAGACTGAAGACCTCATTTCAGGCACACAATCATATGTCTGTGGCGGCTGCAAAATTATTTTAGCTTCAGCATTTTGCTGTTATTTTTAAAATTAGGCATCTGACAGCAAAACACACACACAGCTTTATATAGTTGCTAATCAGTGAGGAATGCATGTGGCCTCACTTCTTTCTAAGTATACAGTGCAGAGATTTCATGCAGGAGTAAATCAGTTCAATTGGTCACGCTTGCTCTAACTTACGCAATTATTACGTATTCTTGTTCTCCCAGTTTAGGCTGCACTGTTCTGTGCTGTCCCTCTCGTTCTCGGCCCTCGTCTATTTACATGCACAGCGATCTTGACGGCAGCGAGCTAATTTTACTCTCGGTCTGGTTTGGAGCACAAAGCTCACCTTAAAAACGCAAGGATTTCACAGTGGCTCTGGTGAACCGCTTCATATTCTGCAAGCGGCAGATCATAACTCTCTAAAGAAAAGCAGTCACGCAGTCAATAATACAGTCTTATACAATAACCTGACCTTACAGATTGGAATTTTTAGCTGATTTTTAAAAAAATCATTGATTAACTTTTAAATTAAAATTTTGATTGAAATTGAAATTGATTTTTTTATGATTGCCCTTTAACATCTCTTCAAGGTAATTGTATTGCAGAAAAAAAAATGTTCTTTTTTTTTCTTCTCCATTATTTTTCATTTTGGTTCACAAAATATTAAGGCAACTGTGTTGTTGTCATGGAAACATGACGTAAACATTACCTAAAATCAGCAAAACCTGTCAAGGCAGTAAATCCCTAGACATTTTCCCCTCAGTTAAGTGAAACGTCTTAGACTTTTTATGTAACTTTTATGAGTAATTCCCTTAAGGCTTATGCCGTTTTCTGAAACCACTAGCACTAGCACTGCCAAACTGCCACTACGGGGACCTTCGGGGAGATTCTTATCTCCAGGCCAGTTTCCTGAATGTTTCAACTGAAACCTTATAAAGGTGTCTTTATAAGAATTATAAGGATAAATGTTGAAAAGATTCAAATATTGCCTGCCTATAGTGTGTCCTCCCTATTGTCAAAACCCAAATAGTGATGAGTCTGTTAAGTACCCACATTAACAACGTTATGTTCTGTATCATGATGATTTCTATTACAGATTGACACATGCCCATATAATCTGCAAACAAATGTCTGGCTGATCTTACACATGTGCAGAGCATATTGTGATTACACACATGTCACATATGCTGGATGGATAGAGACAGATTGTTCAGAGTAAACGATGACATTGTGTGTGATTGCTTGATGTGCTTTTGATGACATCATCATGTCATTTCAGTTCATCATATATAACAGAACAGTAAGTGGATGGAAACTCACAAACTCACATTCACTTTTAACTTCTGGCAGCTTTTCTAATGCGAGTAAAGCCTGGGTGCTTTCCATGTGGATCTGATGCTGTTTCTGGCGCTCTTTCTTTCTCTTTCGAACACACACACACACACACACACACACACACACACACACACACACACACAGATTGACCATATCCTCTACTCTAACTAGTGCTTCCTTTCTGGAGCCAGACTGAAAACCAAAATATATGACTGACAGATCCGCACTCCACACACACTCTTTCTAAAGCAAATATTCTTTAACACACAAGCAGTCAGTCTTTCTGTCTCACTGACTGTTTCACTCTGACTCTACTGCTTTAATACTCTGTACTATCTTTCTCTCGCACTCTAATATTGTCTTTCCCTCCTCTCATTTCCATCTGACTCTACCATAGCTAACTTCCATTCACTGTCCCAGTTTTGGAATTTCTGTATTTTTGTATCTCTATCCATTTCTCACTCTATTTTTTTCTATCACTTTGATTTCATTTACACTAAAAAGTCTCAGGCATCTTAAGTATCTGCATTTTACCCAGATAAGAATAAGCCACATAACATGTGTTTGTAAATGCCCAAAAATATTTATATATTTATGCCGATGTGATGACCTTTACGTATTAAGCAAGAGGAAATTAATGTGGCATATGCCTAGCAATCTTCACCCAGTACTTTACAGCATAGCACACATCCATATCGTCCATCCTTGCACAGATACTACTGTCCAAGATAAATTAGTACAGTAATAGTGCTTGGTCCAACCACAACCGGGGTCGATGCTGTTCTTAAAAAGCTGTCATCTCCTAACAATAAATTATGAAGACGGTGCTTCCTCTTAGCTTATGGAAATCAAATAAATCCTGTCATATCATGACCTTAATGCAGCATCTCTTGCCACTGTATTTGTAAAGACCACAGAAAGCATTGTTATTATTGGATTAACATATTACGTGGGATACAACAATCTGATTTCAAACTGGCTGACTGGAGCAATATTAGACTTCTACTTATAGAAATGCATGTAGTTCAAATCTTTCTTAACTTTATAACAGCAGAATGACATTCCACGTGTATTTACATGATATCGCCGCAACAATGAATTGAGCATAATGCAATCCTCTTCAGAATCCATTGGGGGCAGTGTCACTTCTGGGGTTTTGCATAGAAAAAACCTCAGGAAGGCACAAAGCATTTAAAAGTCACAAGACATACACACAGATGAAATGAATACAACCAACAGTCACATGGTCACATGTAGTATATGTATCAGATTCCAGTCCGAAAGAAAATCACATATGACACAAAAGATTGAATTTGGCCCATTTTACCTGCTGTGTAAACATAGCCTTAGATTACTGTAGAATCAAAAAACAAGAGTGAGAAAGAGAAGAGAGAGAGAAAGAGAGTGAGTGAGAGTGTGAGAGTGTGTGTGAGAGAGAGAGAGAGAGAGAGAGAGAGAGAGAGAGAGAGAGAGAGAGAACAAGAGCACCTCATTTTAAAATGTTGTGATTTGCTTGACTAACCACTTCAAGGGACTATTATTCACTTTTTTAAAATTATTTTATAAAGAAAACATTTATAATTCACTTCACTTGTGTAATGCTAACCATCAACCACAAATCAGCATTACAAAATGTACTGTAAACATTAGCATTTTCAGTCTTAATCGCTTATCGGTCAAGAAATGGCTGTTAATTAGCAGTATTATGTTTGCATTACTTTAAACAGTTCAGATTTTGTTGTTCTGTTTACTTATTATTAGCAACATCATCATGCTACTAATGCCTTAAAAAATGATACTCTCTATTTAATCATAGTCGTCTCACAGCTGCTTCGTGTTGATCAGTTATCTTCACCCCACTGGAAAGGTTGAGACGTTCTACTCTGACCACCCAAAACATTCAGCTTTCAATATTAGCACATATTTGATCGACCTGCTGTTAACAATCTGCAGCACAAACATTAATCTGCAGCACAGACATCATGCTGTTGATGTTTAAGAGCTCAGTTAGATAGATGAGTCAATGCCCCACAATGCCTCTCTGTTCCGGAAGACCCTAAAACCCGACAAGCGTGCAAAGGTCATGGGGATTCGGTTTCAGGTCAGAACAGTGCAAATGAAAACGACCCGATACCCACATGGTTAACGTGATCGTTAATGTCTGACATCAGTCTGAAAACATTCATAAAACAGACACACACACTGGAGCAGACCAAAGTGAGATCTCCTCCACATATTCTTCACTCTGCACATTGTACTGCGACTCACGTTTACTGCCAAATTCAGGAGAGACTATTAACAAGCCTCATAAAGTGTAATTGGAGATCATCACTGGCTTGTTGTGGGTTTATTTTTTTTTTAATATATATTTTCATGGGATCACTAAAGACGAGAGGATCTTCTCCCTAAAATTCCTGGGCAGGCTCTTAATGAGTGTGGGCTGTGGAAAAACTAAATATTCACTGGAACGTACGTGTAAAGGATGTTGACAGTAGCCATGTCTAGTGCCCCAGTCCATTATTATTCGCAATAAAATCTATATTCTGTTGTTTAAGGTTTCTCTTTGGGTTGCAATGGTTGGTCAGTTTCAAAGACTATCTCAACATTCATAATTTACAGGCTAATACGTACCATGGATAGAACACCAGTCCTCACTTCCAGGATCCCACAAATGCCCAACCGAATCGTAATATGATTTACCATGGTTTACCACATTATGGTTTTTATTAAGAATATAGGATTGTAATCAATAAACAAAATTATGTACTGTTTTGTTGTATAGTCAGAAAGCTTTTGTAGTTGCTTCGCTCTCATTTTCTTGTTGCACTTAATTTGCCTATCTGACACAGCCCAATCCATTACATGGTTTGACAGTTTGGCTAGTTGCAATAAGGTTAGGCCTATAGGTTATTGGTTGGTGCTTATACTAGCGTTCTCTTGAGCTGTGCTGGAGAGTAAATAAATCAAACAGCTAATTTAAACTCTGTTCTCATTTATATTAACATGATATTAAATCATTTTTAAAGTGTTAAGATGTAGACATCTGATTTATGTTTATTTGACTCTTGATATCTCCTAGTAGTATGGGACCTTTTATAGCATTATTTTAATTTATTTATTATATTTTATATTTTAATATTATGTTTATCGATCATGGTAATACTTTCAACGCTAAATATGACCAAGTTGCCTCAAGCTACGTTAAATGGAAAACGAAACAAACCATTTTCTGTACACTTTGTACACGGTGTCAGGCAGTGTAGAGCACTTTACCGCTCACAAAAATTTATGAAATATCCCCTAATTTTTGTGAGCAGTATATAAAATAATGCTTATCTGTCCATTACCTTCCATTTAATCCACACTGGCAACTCTGGGCCCAAGGGCAGGAACAACCCTAGATGGGGTGCCAATCCAGCAGAGGGCACACAGACAGCCACCCACCCAGTCACACACTAAGGGCCACTTTTGGAGACACCAACTAACCTAACACACGTCTTTGGATTGCGGGAGGAAACCGGAGTACCCGGAGTAAACCCACACAGACACAGGGAGGACATGCCGACACATACACAGAAAAGGATCACAGAAACCATTTTGCTGTGAAGCAGCGGTGTTACCCACTGTGCTGCCCATATGAAGCTTATTATTATTATAAAATACAGTGTTCCCTCGTCACTTCACGGTTCACCTTTCGTGGCCAAAATATATTCATGTAAAAAATATATTGTGGATCTTCGCTGTTTCTCTGGTTTTTGCAGAACTTTTACATAAAAAACACTAAATTTTTTTTTAAAACGTATTAAAAATATTATGTCTAACAACAAAGGAATGGTATAAATCATAAAATATTACGATTTACAGTAAATAGCTGTTGTGTCTACTCAACATATAAGATATGAGGTGCTGTAAGCTCGGTACGGGCGG
>JAUZST010014926.1:0-34932 GCA_034779995.1 Parotocinclus haroldoi
TATAATAATATAATATTGTAAAGCTGCTTTGAGACAATGTACCATTGTAAAAAGCGCTATATAAATAAATTTGAATTGAATTGAATTGAATAGCCATTCTACTTAATTCAAACAAATTGTGCAGCAACAGTGACCTTGTTCCCATGGTCCACTGACTGCACCCAGTGATTTCCAGGATATTTCAGCAGCAGTATAGTAGAAATACTAGTTATTCAAAAACAATTATATATTTGTCCTCAAGGATGGATTCCAATTACTTTTATACCTATTTCCCATTGTTGCAATGGCCTGGTGAAATCTTTCACTATGTTCATTACTGATTGCAGCAAGATCAGCAGGAATGTCCAAGTGTGAATGCAGAAAATGGATTTCCAATGACATATAACACCACATGGTTTTGTTTGCCTTCAAGCATACTATCCTATACACAACTACAGTACTTTGTATATAAAAGCTGCATTCATAGAAGCAGTGCAGATCATTTTGGATCACCACAGAACTTTCAGTCGTAATTGTTGCATCAGTCCTTGTTATTGTAGGTTTTATCCATGTTTTCACATTTGAAGTAAAACTCATAGTCTCTATTAAGTGCAGTCATGTGTGTCTTTGAGCCTTAAGTGTGTATTTGTTACACAATATATCACAGCTGTTGCGACACTGACAAGACATTTATGCCAAATTAAATCCTATTGTTAACTATAGGCATTCCCAAAAGAACATGTGCATCAACATTAATCTAAACAGCACCCATAAATGTGTGCAGCTTTTATTGTTGTCTGCCAGCATCTAATCTAAATAAGCATATCCGACCATGCCCAAGACAACATTTGTATAGCACCTACCCTGAGTGACTGCATAGTCAAGCTTGGACTGTTGGCAATAGACTATTAGACTTGAAACATGTTGGGAAATCACAAAAAAGTTGTATCTACAAAACTTTATTTGATATGAATGTATTAAGGTGATTTTTGTGATCAGTATTTCAATTTCCATAAAATACGCCCAAATGTGTTCAGGAAGCAAGATTGTGGTTGTCAAGTGAAATCAGTGCGTATAAAAGTTCACTTCCAAGCATTTTTACTTCATTAAATTAAACCTATTAGTCTGTTTTATTAAATTAATTAGAATTTGTGTGCACACATGTTCAAAACAATGTTTGATAGCAATATAATGGCTAACATTTGTGTCTTAGACCCACCTTTTATACTACTGACCAGTCACCTTTTTGTTAAATATTTTGGGAGGCACATTTTAAAACAGCAGAAATTACAATTCCAAGACTTTTATTAGATCTTTGAATATTCAATATGATATATACATACAGTGACTCTTTTAAACCAGTTTGCTAGATTGATCCATATGAAAAAATGGATCCCGTCATCAAGCTATAATGTATAAGTTTTTTGGACTTGATGTATCTGTGCAAATTATATGATACATTTGAAGATACATGCAGTTGTGTAATTCTAGGTTGTTATCATCTTCAAAGTTGGGTAAAATTTGTTTGATGAAACAGAAGAATTGCCTTGCTTATAAGGTGGTCACTTTGTAGTTTTATTGGTCTTGAAAACTCAGTCTCATAAATTGGTTTGTGTTCAATATCAAATCAACAGAACCTTTCTGTAGAGCATTCACCAAGTGAATAAGTAATGCATATTGCTTTGTGCTTTCAACATTTAAAGGTAATTGCTACTGGCGATCCCTTTCTTACAGTCTGCTCCACTACAGCAACCTTTATAGTTTTAGCAGAACAACTTTTCAGCTTTTATCCAAAACAATTTGCAATCGAGGTGAGTAGTTGAGGGTTAATTCACTTGCTCAAAACCCAGCAATGACAGCTAGGCAGAGTTAGAATTAAACATCAAGCAAATGTATTTAACATTTACATGATTCCACATAACAACTCATTTAAATTTAAACACTCAAATGTCCACAATAGCTACTTATACAGTCACCACCAGTGTTGATGACCTTTTTGCCTCAATACTCAAAATGCAGAACACTTCTATCAAATCCACTCGGGTGTAACTATATTGTAATTTACTGGCTAGGATGAAAAACTGAACTTGTAATCCACTCAGATATGGGGAGAACATGACAAATCTCACATAGATGATAACAAGAGTAATGGATGGAGCCTGGCTCTCAGGGGGTGAGCAGCACCTGCAGGGCTGTTTTTATGGTGGGGGTTCAGAAAGCCTGTGAGTTGTGGGAACACAGGTACAGAAGCAGAAACGGCTTTTTTCACTGTATGATATAGAACTTTGAGCTAATGAACAGATTTACTGGTATGAGACGGATACAGTCTCACAGCATGAGCTGCAAGATGGTCACCTCAGAAGGCCATTGTTTCATCAAGAGCAGTATAAGTGAAATTTGACAATGACACAGGGACATAACTTTTCAAGTGTTTCTGGAAACCAAATGCAAGCAGACTTGGTGCAAGTATATCATCCAATTGGACCACTTGGTCCTCAGTCTGCACCTACGCCGTTTCAAGAAAAGGGATAGGGAGTAATTAATTGAAGTAAAAAATCTGCACTCTCCAGCAGCCTCGAGAGTCACTCTCGTATCTTCAAAAGATGAATATAAAACTCTAAAGCACAAAACGGAACATTGCAGTTAATTTTTCATATGAAGTGAAAAAGTGACCTTACTCTACGTTTGAAATATGCTTGCAATTTAAGATTTCTCAGACACACTGGGGAATGTAAACTTACAGAGCACTCATTAACTTTAACAAAACTGCTGAGTGGCTATGTAGACCTAATTTGAATACATTTCCCCTCACATATGTTTGCTTTCTTATAAATGTAATTGCATCTGAATTTCATTTGTACACAAACTATGTTAAGACTGAGTCACTATGCTGCATTTTGATATATATCACCAGTATGGCATAGATGGGGAAGACTGTTTTTGAGCAAAAATCAGTTAGAGATATTCAGCTGAGCATCAGTCATGCATTCAAAGCAGTCAGCGAGGAGAATGCAACCCAGTCATGCATGCTGCTCCTGAGGGTTAACGGGATATTACAAAAATATTCAGGCTGGAGGAACTCCAAGAGATTCTGCAGCCAGGGGACCAGCATCATTACAGGCCTTTTTCCCTCCTCTGCTTCTCCATCTAAGTGTAATCTGCATTACGTCGGGCTAATGATCCAATAAGGAATTAGTAACGAACTGTGGCAGTTCTGACATCTGTCTGTTTTGACTGCCGAATCTGTTTTGCAGGAGGCTGCTTTCCATACAAAACACTGGAATTTCTATAAGAATTACAATCTCCTGATGCAATGTTGATTAAAGTAACTGAGGCTGGTTGAATGTAAGAGGAAAAATGACATCACTGTCACATATGGGCCCAGAGAAAAGTCATTCAAGAAGCGATATTATAAATGTAGTCACATATCATATATACTGTATTTGTATCGTATTATTTGAACTCACAGTTTTTGGCACCTTTGTAACTAATGTTTGCAGAATGTTAAATATGCTTCATATGTCTAACAAAAATTGATATTTTATGTCTAGAGACCTTTTTCATCTTCAAAAAAAAAATGTGAGTACATTGGAATTATCTTGATATTGGAATGAATTATTGTAATATCATTATAAGTGAAATTATGAACCACAGAACTATAGTATATATTTACTAAAAGGAAGAATAATTCATGCAATAAATGATAAGTATATAATGTGCTTTCTAATCTTTTCAGTTGTTCCTTGGCTGAGGGCACCCCACATTTCAGGGCACGCCATGCCATTTCAGAGCTAGTCTGACATTTCTAAGTCTTTCAAATCTGTGCGTGGTCTTGTTGTTTGGAATCATCTGTTCAGTACACCATATAAATGATCAAATACACTATCAATATCAATTAGCTTAGCAGTTATAGAGACTTTTGGTTTGTTTATTAGTTTGATTTGACATTGCATAACCAACTATGATTATACTCATGACAGACATTATATTAAGGTTATATTAACACACTAGTCGTCTGCCTGTTTAGAGTCACCAGTCAACCTAGGGCATGATTTTGGAATGTGAGAAGAAACCAAAGCACCCTGAGTAAACCCAGACAGGCACAGCGAAGACATGCAATAATTGTGTGTAATCAATTAATCATGCTGCCCTACAGACTTTTTTATTATTAATAATGTGTTTATGGTAATACCTCTGCACTCCACTCCTGCACAACACTAGTCTCATGTTTATTACTGTCTATAACTAATTATGTGTACCTCTGTCTTTTGTCTCCTTGTGCATATATTATGTAAATAAGATAAAAAATGTTTACACTGTACCACATAAGCACCTTAGGCTGGCTTGTGTATCTCAATGTAGATAATTTTCTTTCTTTCTTTCATCTATTATTGCATGAACCAGGAACCTGCTGTCAAGAAATTCAGTATGTTCATATACTCTGTATAAACTTCTTTTATAAACACTATCGCACATACACTTATAAAGTAATAAGTGACAATGTAAAGTAGTCTACAGCTTGTATAACCATGTATATTTGCTGTGCCATCAAAATAACTCATTAGCCATTATTGTCTCAACCACTGGCAACAAAAGTGTGTACACCATTATAAATACAAATAGCAAAATTGTGCCCAAAGCGTCAACTTTTTGTGTGCCCACCAATATTTTCCAGCACTGCCTGACCTCTCTTTGGCATGTAGTTCACAAGTTGCAACTGGAATCCTTTTCCACTTCTCCATGGCAATATCACGGAGCTGATAGATGTTAGAGACCTTGGGTTCCTCCAACTTCCATTTGAAAATGCCCCATTTGAGATGCTCAATAGTGTTTAGGTCTGGAGACATTCTTGACCTGTACCCTCAGTCCCTGTGGCAAGGCTGATGTTGTCTTTTAGATGTGTTTTTGGATTGTTATCATGTTAGGATACTCCCCTGCAGGCCAGTTTCATATAGGCTGGAGATCAGATCATGTTCTGCTTTGGTATGTCACAGTACATATTGGCATTTATGATTCCTTCAATGAACTCATGCAGCCCCAAACCATGATAATTCCACCACCATGCTTGACTGAAGGCAAGACATACCAGACCACAGAACAATGACTCAGTAATCCATCTACTTCGTTTGCTTGTTTGTAGCAAACTTTTTGTGGGTTTTCTTGTGCATCTTCTTTAGTAGCGGATTTCTATGGGGATGGCAGCCATTCAGGCCAGTGTGCGGCTGACCCCCAACCCCTTTAACATCTGCAGCAATGCTATCAGCACTCCTACTTCTATTTTCAAAAGCCAACCTCTAGATATTACACTGAGCATGTGCAATCAGCTTTTTTGGTTGACCATGGCAAGGCCTGTTCTGAGTGGAACCTGTCCTGTTAAACTACTGTATGGTCTTGGCCACCGTGCTGCAGCTTACTTTCAGGGTTTTGGTTTATTTTCTTATAGCCTAGACCATCTTTATGTAGAACAACATCCACTAAGCTATCTTCGCCACGAGGTGCCATGTTGAACTTCAAGGGACCAGTAGGAGAGTGTGTGAGAGAAATAACACCAAGTTTACCACACCTGCTCCCCATTCACGAATAAAACCTGGGAGAGGAAATGACTAATTGGGCACAATTTGGCCATTTTCAATTAAGGCTATACATTAGGGGTGTACTTGCATTTGGCGTATTAATTGCTGGGTGTTGAATTATTTTAAGGTCACCTACACTGTTATACAAGCCGTAGGCTGACTATCTTACATTGCATAAAAGTGTCATATATTCAGTGTTGTTCCATGAAAAGATATAATAGAATAGCTATATAACGTGAGGGGAGTACTCACTTAGCTTTGATACTGTAAAATAGGCAGCATTTAGCATTTTTCTGAAACCATTTGATATGAAATGAAAAAATGGATGCAAAACAAAACCCCTGCAATACATTGTATGGATAACAGACCTATAAAAAGCACCAATAGATTGCTAATGTTGCCAATATGTTCTTGTAGAATTATTGTGTGTATTATAGCTGTGACCTATGATGTATGTGTTTTAAAACTACCAGTGGGACCACTGTATATTTTAAACAGCATTTTTAGGATGGCAGTAATTCTGGAGTAGACTGTATAGGTAAATCCATTCATGCAGAAACTATGCAGTGTAATTTATTGAATGCACACACAACCGGGGCATACAACAGTTTGATCGTGACTATTAGCATTAATCTTGGTCTTTTTTCACAAAGTAGGCACTGCTGTTTGATACTGGCTCCAGAATCAGTTACAAGCTCCTCGTTCTGACTGTTTCTCTACCTCCCTTTGCCAAGGACATTGCCCAGCTGTGATAATTTGCTCCATGTGGGACTTATGTGTTGTGTAAAGGACATCTGTGGTTTCCACTCCACAAATAATCCAATGCTTACTATCTTCTGACAGGGATGGGCATACTGCACCAATGACAAACAGCATGAGCTTCAGCTTTTTTCGTTTTCTCACCTGTAATGGTTTAGAACATCAGCTTCCACTATCAATCAAACATGACGAGCAGCAAACCTTGCGCTCTCAACAAAATGCAACAACGGGATGGACTGGCAGAATTTTCACGATTGCCTTGCTTCGTTTAAAATGCAATCATTCATAGCCCGGGGTGCTCAATGCAGCATGAATATTACGAGGTGATAATTGCAGTGGAAATGTTAGCATGGAAAGGCTTTGGGCACTTAAGAGTAATCTTTGTGATAAATTGAGAAAGCCATGAAAAGAAACTCCTAGGTATCACTAGCAGTGGATAATGAGCTATCAGATATTGCACTTTTTCACCCCAAACTTCAAAATAATTGGGGTGGAATGGATGCAGGTGACCAAATAAACAGCAACTTCAAGCTATTTGTCATAAACCACTTCGTCCTGTCCAAGCAACGTAATTTACTGCTGTCTCAGAGGACCCAATCAGAAATGCGCACAAATAATGTGCCAATGTGTCAGAGAGAATTAACAGGCAGTGACTGTAAGAGAAATGACCACTTTTCCTCCATCTCAGCCTCAAAAACATGGTGAATTTCTCATAGGTCTCTAAATGAGCTGCGTAGAGCTCAAAATGGAATGCTGTATGTGGTTACATGGTATATGGTTATCTGTGGATGCAATCACAGATATAGCTTATTTCCCATTTAGTGTGAATACACTCCTATTTTTCACTTAGAATCATGACTGTTTGCTTGCTTCTCCAGTCCCAGGTTGAACCACAGATCCGCCACACTGGCCCTTAAACAATTTGTGATGCTCTGTGATTTGGGATCTCACCCTGCTCGACAGAGTGGCTATAATACAATCCTTGCCATAAATCCTACCTGACAAATCCGGGTCAGTGAGACTCAGACTCTTGCATAGGGAATTGCAAGCGAATGGTCTGCTCAGAGCATCGCCATTCCTTCTTTCATAAGCCTGACAAAATAGGGTGCTGCAGGGGAGCCAGACAGACACGTCTAGTGCAAAATAATGTCTTGGAAGAAAATTAATGGACGATGCATTTCTCCGCACTGTTCTTCTTTTCAGCTTACACATACTGTTAAAGATTTGTTGACATAATGAGCAGATTTATGTACCTATTTAATAATCCTGTTTTCATTTTGGGGACAGGGATATGTTTTGTTTGTATGAATCAGTGGCGTGCAGTGCCACCTCTCCCACACACACCTCGGAACACGAACATATAAAGAGTGCATATACATGCACTTATTAATCAAAGCAGAGTTGGATTGCTGCAGTTATCTGATTATTCATGCAGCATACTCCAATCTAGAAATCAGATTTTAACCGATAAAGAGAGATGGGTTTTATCTATGGAAAAAAGACAACACCCTGCTAAAGGCTATCATGAAACACAGTCTTTGACATAAAATTATTGGATGATTCAAAACACAGAAATACAAGCACAAATGACAAACAACAGAGAGCGAGAATGTTATACTATTGTTCATTTCTTATTTTTTTTGTATAACGCTTCCAAAAACACTCTACAAGTAATCCTACAAGTACAGTCGTTCAGTGGAGTAGGATCACTCATTTATAAAGTAGACCTTTGCTAGGCCAACCAAAACAACCTAAAAGTATGCCATTGGTATGCATGTATTTAGAAAATTGGTAAATTATTGTGTTATTTTTTACTAGTGAACATTTGGAAGTGGCTGTAAGCCTATAAACATTCATTTATATCAGTCAACTGATTCCTAGCTTCAACTTGAATTTTTAAATTGTGTCTTCAATGCATCCCCATTTTACCTTGATTTTTTAGTTAGTAACTCTCAGAATGACTTGTGTGAATGCTCAATTGCTCTTTAAGAAGAACACTTTCAGTGGAAGAATAAGGTGGTAAAGGGTAAAATGAAGATATCTTATTCATAGTGTGCACTCAAGCACTTTCCATGATAATGCTTAAAGCAGATGATTGGACAAGGCATGGAAGGCATTTGACTTTAACCTGGTTTCATCAAACTACTGAATAATTTTATCATTATATGTGGGTGCATCATCATCCTGATATATGGGGAAATGATCAGGCAAGAGGATTTGCACCATCCTGTACAGCTGATCCTGTAATATTGCTTTCTATTTGTTGGCTGCCATATAACCATGCGAAGAAATAAATGGGAATTTCTACGAAAAGTTACCACTCCAAATGCCATTTTTACAGCAAATACTGCATCAGCATAAATTTGTCCAGATATAGGAAATCTGACTCATTCGACTCTAGACTGTAGGCTGGCTGTAAATGTTCATTTTGTGAGGGTTATGAATGACAGTTTTATTTAAAATGTATTGTAAGAGTGTATATTAGTTATTGAGTGCATGTGATTATTTTTTGGTTTTATTTTCTTGCATTTGGAACAGGATATTGTCTAACAGTGCTTATCAGTAAGTTTATTTTATGCAAGGTTTAAGGGCTATCAATTCGCTTTAACTATTATAACACATTGTAATAGGAAATAAAAAACTCCAGACATTTCAGACAGATGGACAAATTAAAAATGGCTTACCATGTGTATTTTAACTTTTAAGGCAGAATTTGCTAAAAAAAAAAAATACTGAATGCTAATTTACATTGCATATTAGCTATTTGTATAAGTAGGTGGTACATTATGGTCTGCGGTGTGCAGTTGTTTTTGCCAAGAAAAGACGTGAATTGGAATTTTATATTCTCTGCTTAAAGGTTTAAAATATTTTATATGATATTGTATTGAATGTTTTGGAAATAACAGTTTGTTCTGTAAGTTCTACTCATTTCTTCCTTGTTGTGAACAGTCAGCTAGGAATGTTAATGTAGGTTTATTCATGCAAATTTATTCCATACTTCCAATTTTTTGTTACCATTGCACTAGCAATTCTAGCAATAGCTATTTGATTTATTTTTAATGCAGATTTTTCACAAATCCAGTTACGAAATCTTAGACCTTTAGCTCTTCAGCTGATACATTCCATTAATTGGCAATAAACCCAATATTACTCACCTGTATTGCTCTGCTATTTGACAAAGGTATAGTACATTTCCTGTTGACTAGAAATATATTTTATTTGGAATGAGGTACAACAAAGAAAAGCTAGACTGGATTTACAAAATGTAGTTTGAGTTATTATGAGCTGTAGGCTATACTGAGAAACTGCATCACACAGTGTACTCTTTTCTGAAGAACAATTCATTTTTACTTATTCCCCCTCTATTTAAACAATATATTAAATATATACATTTTATTCAGATATTACTGATTAAGAATGAATTCAAAATGTCATTTGAGATGGAGGTCAGTGTCAAAAGTTATCAAATATTCTTTACTTAAGGCTTGGCCTTTTTGATAATATGTTCTAGCAAGGAGAACTGAGGGACATTTGAAATTCCATTTTATGTTTATGGAAAGCAAACATGAAATCTTTGCATGGTGTTTGAGCATGAAATTGGATCCATAGTTTTCGCACTAATATTTACATTCAGCCTAGATCCATCTCAAATAATAAGAAACTAATGTTCGAATCTACATCTGCCAGTCTCTGTCTGATGCAAAATTGAACCTTGTATTCGACGTCGCTCATTCCTCTTCCAATTCCGCTTTATCTGCTGCCATCTCAAAACCACTAAAAATATTTGACTGCCAAGATTTTTGGCGGGATGACATTGAAGCTGAGGGTCAAACTTTGGAACGTGGACCTGTGAGGCAACCACATTATGCACATTTTAATAGCACTAGATCCAAGTGGCAGATTCTGAGCTACTGGCTGCTGTCGAAACTTAATGAAGCAGTGAATGCATTCTATTTTGAGTAATGCACAAATCTAATGTAATGTTTCAGTATTCAGATAGGTTATCATATCCGATTTTAAAACGTTAGATTTAAGCACACCTGTCTAAACTCCTAATACAGTTCTTAGAACTGCATACATTTCAAGTGATCTAAAGTGTGAAGTGTTTAAACCATAACAAATCAGAAAACATGTCGGAACAGTAGGGAAAATAAAAAAAACGATCTATTAAAAATTGAAAATTCTATCGTTCCTTACACTTAATTTGACATTATGAACATTATTTGTTAATAAACACTGATTCCTTGTTGTTCACTATAAGTTTTTTCAGACATTTGTTGACAAACTGGATATCCTCTACCATCCACCTTTGCTCATGAAAGACTCAGCCTTTCATGGATATGACTTTTATACTGAATCATGATTACATCCACCTACTGGCACTATCTATTTCAAACATGTAGTATTTAAATTACATCGTTACTAGTCCTAGATTTCTCTGTTCCAAATTTATTTGGAATGCGCTGCAGACCTGAAATGCAAGAATGGATGTTTGTTGTTTATTTGACAATGAAATTAAGGTGCCCAGAAAAATGAATTTGCCATACTGTCTGAATTGGGGTTATATATCATATAATATGTGACTGGACTTCTTGGTGATGAATTGCCAAATAATTGATTTGTTTGAATAATTTCAGCAAGTCCTGTTCAGATTGACTGACTAATCATTATATTGAGCCTTGGGTAAGCTAAACAAATGATTGTGTCATGCATCATCCCAGAAGTAGTAAAACTATTTTAAATCGATGCTTCCAGTGTTGCACGTTACTAATCAAAATGTAATGCATCAGTGTTCAGGCTGCCACTGCTCGCATGTTGACTGGACCTAAGCAAACCAGGCCTGCCAAAGCTTAATGGTGATCATGTAGTGTTACGATTTCTTAAGCATGAGGAGTAAAAAAGAAAGTCAATAAAAGGAAATAATGCAATCAGTCAAAAGGAGTTGCTGTCAGAATGCACGATCGGTGCAGTTTTTTGTAAGAATCTTTCGCGTTTGCTAGAGCAGTATCCTAAAAGAGTTGAAGGCAAAGTGAAGTAATTTTCATGGTTCTGAAAATACATTTGTGTTATATTCTATAAATCACACAGTGCGCTATGATTCAATTATTCTGGCCTAATTTAACATGGGTTTCTATCTGATAGAGTGACATTAGTTAAACAAAGGCCTGCTGTCCTCTAAGATGACTTTGATTTGAATGATGTTTGAAGCCTCTATAGAGAAACACTTGAGTAAGTTTTTAATCTTCTTGAGTTTATGTTGTTGTTTCTCTGTCTCTTTCTTTATGCTTTGTGCTATTCAAATATATTTTGCTTTTGAAGTTGCTTTAGAAATGAGTAGCTGGCGAAAAAAAGCCTGGTAAACAGACCTTCTCTGGCAGTAGGGAGTTTAATGGGGTTCATGTAACCATTTGTAAGTTTTAGTCAAGAGACCAATCATCCACACCAAATCACTTTACAGTCGTCACTTTATTATACAGATGTATTTGTGTGTTTTGTTTAGATCTTTTATTTGCTATTTCACGTTTATGGAGCTTGCACAAGTGTAGTAAATGATGATTTTATGCAAGTCTTAATGCTATCAGGGACACCGTTCTTAAAATATACTTCGATTCTTCTTAACTTTAGCCTGCTACTCTAATTATGCAAAATCCCTTAATGTTAATTAAGGCTGCCCAGCAGCTAATTTCTACGTAAGTTGTTTAAAACAGTGACATACCCATTAAATATTTGTTACAGGTTAACAGGGTAAAACGTTTGTCTTTAGAACTTTCATTACCTGAATATTTATGATCAAAATCACTTCCAGGAATGAAGTACAGATGGATAATGAGATTTGACTGTACTTCATGGATAGTCCTGCTGACCAACAAATATAACTAAGCTGATGTGTGCTTAATTCCCGGTTATGTTCTCCTGTAGACTTTCCTTAAACACAACCAAGAATGAAATACTTTATACTTTCTTTTTGTTATAATCTCATGATTTTATGTTTTTATTATATTTGCTGTACAGCACTTTTGAGCTTCCAAAGCATGTATGACAGGTATTCAAATGCATGAAAATAATCAAACCTTCAATTGACTTACTGAAAACATACCTACAGTACTTAATTGAACTTACTGTTGATATAACTTTATTTTTTATTGTAATCAGTGGTGTGCAGTCAGGCTCTTCAGAGAAGTGGTATCACATAGGTGTATGTAGAACATTATATAAATATTGTAATAGGTAAAATCACATACTGTAACCAATACTTATATATGTATATCTGCCCGAGAGTGGCACTAACCAATCAAAGAACAGCTCAACACAATGGCTTCTGGAGCTTGCTATGATCTATGTGTTAATGTATTGGATGCCCTGGCATACTATATACTGTATACATACTGTAGATAATGAATTGGTCATTCTACTTTGTTGAACATGTTACACTGAAATTGAGCTTTTAAAATGTAATTTGGAGTTGCATTTATGGGCTAAAGTGATTGAAAGTTTATGAGGGAGTTTTGCTCTTCATTAACAATTTGTGTACAAGTTCCCAGTACAGGGTTTGGGGAGTATGCACTACATGCATAAATACTGCATTGAAGTTTATACAACAGTGAGAGATTTAACACAAGTAGTGTCCTTGTTTTATGAAGACACATTTATATATTGTACTATCTATTACTTTACAGTAGGTCATTTTATTACATTTTATTGCGCATGGCACCCAGCCCAAGCTGTATTTAATAAGAACTCTTAAACTGCTATATTACACTGTAAAAACAAATTGACATTTTTTTGCATTGACTAATGCTTCTTATTGGCATAGCCTTTAGAGATGACAGCTTTCTTAAGGCTCAGCGTAATGGTGTACTATTCTTCTCCCTTACATCTAATAGCTTAATTCAGTGTTGAATTTGTACAGAAGTTAATTCCATTTGCCTTAGATTAATTTGAAAGCCAGAAGCAAAATGGAGTAGCTACCACATGAGCTCCTAATTAGGCTAGTCAGTGACATTCCCACTCCTAAGCCAGTGATCACCTTTTTTATATTTCTTGCCAAGTAATTTGGGCTATACATATATGTACCAAATTGGCCTAGGTTTCTCATTAATATGCTAATGGGGAATGATTAATACAAAACACGATGGGTTCGATACAGGGGAAGAAATGCTGGTAAGTGTCAGAGCAACATGCCACTGGATTTTGGCCTTTAATTAAAAATCCATGGGTGAGGTGCTTGCTAGAATAATCAGGGAGCTCAGGAGCAACAGTTAATGCGAAACATGTTGACAGTCTCCAGACCAGAGCTTTTGCGTGGAAAACAACGAGTAACAAGGACATTATACAAAATCACTGAGCATGTCTAAGCTTATTCCCACATGTACATCCTGAAACATTTGATTTTTCATTTGCCAAATACATTTGCATACGGATAAACAACACTCCTACAATGAATTGGATTCAGTCTTCGGATTACATCTGTGTCCTGAGTTCCCCATGATAAGCACCAGACTCTGACCAGGGCAAGTGGGGCTAAAATGTGAAAAAAGCAAAGACAAGCAAGCAAAAATAATATTAAATAAACAATATGGATTAATGAAAACTTATGTTGTACAAATATCAAAGATAAATCGGAGGGGATGAAATTTACTGTAACAAAGGATTTTCTTCATTGTAATATTTTATTCATGAATTAAATATTTAATTAGAAGCCTTCAAGATGGTATTTTAGATCTATGGATATTGGCTTTACTTGGCAAAGATGATGAACGAATCCCAAACCGCAAATGAATTTTGTGTACAAATCTAAGTACAAATTATACTGCTCATAAACAGTAGGGGAAATTTCAAAATGACATATCCCCTAATGAAATATCCCCAAATTTTGGTGAGCAGTATATCCTTTACTGACTGTTAAACAACAAACAGTTGATACTAATGCATATAGTGGTGAAAGTAGTGAATTTAATATTTATGTATTCTTAATGGTTTTATTTCATCTGACAAAAGAGTGAGGTTTTACATTTGACAAGTAGCAATTGCATTCATTCATTCATGATCTTCCGCTTAATCCACACGGGGTCGTGGGCTAGCCAGTGCCCACATGGCAACTCTGGGCGCATGGGCAGGAACAACCCTAGACAGGGCGGCAATCAATCGTACACAAACACAGTGACAGACGCCATTTTAGAGACGCAAATTAATCTAATATCCAAATGTCTTTGGACCGTGGGAGGAAACTGGAGTACCCAGAGTAAACCCATGCAGACACAAGGAGGACATGCAGACTCCACACAGAAAGGACCCAGGCCGCTTCACCCTGGGTTTGAACCCAGGACCTTCTTTAGGTGAAGCAGCGGTGCTACCCACCAAGCCACCATGCTGCCCAGTAGCATTTTCAGCTACATTAAAACATTGCTAAACTGTATTAATCTAAAGTCTTGTGATAGTACTGGTAGGCTCATTAATGTTTCGGTTGCTTTATGTGGTGAAAGGTCAAGATGATTTGTTTCAGACATAGCATTATGACCACCTCCTTGTTTCTACACTCATTGTCCATTTTATCAGTTTTACTAACCATATAGACACAGTGTGGCGTTCGACAATTACAGACTGCAGTCACCTGCTTCTCTACATGCTTTGTTCATCTCTGTTCCTCTCTAATGATCAGGGCCCCCAGAGGATGACTAACACAAACTGTGCAAACTGTTCTGAGAACTGCTCTCTCTGCCTTTACATCTACAATATGGTGGTTATGTCTTATAGAATGCACAGTGAGTGAACACAGTAGATACTATATTGAAGAACTGTAAAGTGCTTCTATATGGTAAGTGAAACTGACAATGAGACAATGAGACAACAAGGGGGTGGTCAAAATGTTATGCTGATCTGTGTATGTTGCCAAGTGACAGATGAGTTATATTCTCAGTTTTTAAAACCCATATGATTGGCCTCAGTAAGTTCCTTAAACTAACCTTCTCCTTCTCTTCTTATCCATAGTTTTTATCACTTACAAACAAACTTTTTCTGCTTAGTTAATATACCATAATGCAGTGTTTTTGAATCATTGATTGTAATTGGTCAAAAGGTTGTGTGAAGTGGTGTTGTGTGGTGTTGTGTGAAGTAGTTTGTAAATTATTTATTGGTTCTAGTTCCATCTAAAAAGTGAACTCTGGTAACATCATTAAGTAAGTTAAAAAAATTAAGTTAATTAAGTATAAACGATATCTTCAATATACTACAGTGTTGCTTGAAAGTTTGTAATGCAGAATGTGTATATTTCGGCATAATTAAGAAGTAAAACATCATAATATCTGTACATATCCTAAAAGTCCTAAAAAGAGGACAAAGAGAACAAAAAATAATGTTGTTCTTTTGTTTATTGAGGACAATTATCTAACAATGCACACCTTTGAGTGGTAAATGTATGTGAACCTTGAGGATTTGCAATTATTTTAAGGTAAAATCAGAGGTGTTGCTGCATTTACTAAACAGGTATATATCAAAATCTGGCAAAGCTCTTCAGCCCAAAATGCTTACAAAACTATCTACAAAGACTTCACCAGTCCCCACATGAAAAAATCAAGACCATTGTTACCCACCTTCAGGACTGGTCAACCAATAAGGATGGTGCCAAGAGCTTGGTTAATAATAATAATCCATGAGATCACAAAGAAACCCAGGATTGCAAGCAACTAAAAGCCTCTCTTATACTGAGTCCACAAGAAAAAAAAAACTAAATAATGTCCACACACTATACAGTACTTGATTCTCCTATATTTATTAAGGCATGTTTACTGCAGTGTTTTGACCTATATGGTCTTTATCAGGCAGACAGCCACGTTAAAAAACCTGTTGCATAAGGAAACATACCATATATGTGTAAAGATATGTATTTGTATGTATTTTAATACATGTATACATACACAGGTACTGTATGTTTATATAAAGTGCATAAATAATATTGAATTCTATATGTTGTATTTAATATTTTGTATGGTTCTCACCATGTAACTGTTTTTGAGCTTGAGGCTTTAGGACAGCACTATATATAAACTAGGTGGTTCCAAATTGCAGTGGCCCAGGCAAGGGTGAGACTGAACAGCAAGGAAATGAGGAGCAACCAAAAATATAGTTGTGAGAGAGTGTCAGGATGAGACTTTTACTGCCATCAATTAGATGTAGTCTAATGGATTACATCAAGTGAAACATATTTTCACATCATTAGCCTAGCAGTGGTATATATACTACGGTTAGTACCCAGGGGCATTAAAACATAGCATTTAGCCAGGAGCATAAAGGCCTCTAGTTGTTGTTGATATTGAGCGCTCCAGAGACTCAGCAGGGATGCTCTGATTGCAAACTACCAGGATGATGAACAGGACAAAAAATGGTATGTAAAAATAATAATAATACTTCTATGTCACATAGAAGCAGTATTATTATTTTACCAAAATTTACCGTCTTGCAAAATGTATGTTTACTTTGTAACTTGAAACTATAGTTATACTGTATTATTTCCTTTTTACATACAGCTGACTGTAAAACATCAATGACACTGGATGTTAGCTGGTTAAAGTGGAGATGTGCTTGGATGCATACAAAGCACTGTACCTAGAAATCAGTAATGGATGCTCTAGCCATAATTTAATTGGGATAGTGCCAGTCCTGTATGCACTTTGTGCCTCAGTCAAAGTCATCTTGTTAGATCTTGTATTTTCCATAAGAGCCCTTTTCATGGCAATGTGACCTCTGTCCCACTTTTTGTTGTTCTGCTAAGCAAAATGATCTCACCTCTGTCATTCGATTCTCTTTCTTTAACACTATTTCTTTGTGGACATAACCATACAATACCAATCAAAATTACAGTCGCCTGAACACATTTTGAAAGTACACTATTTTATTTTATTAAACAAAAGAAAAGCAACTGAAAAGTTGTTCAGTTACGCAAAATGTGACAAACTTAATTATCGTGATTAATAAGTGACATATTCATGGAGGTGAACAAAAGCATGTCAAACTAGACGAGAGTGCCACACATTGACTGTTCAGTAGGGTGTATGGTCACCCAAAACTGCCAAAACGCACTGACAGTGATGGGGCATGGACAGGATCAGATTTTCTAGCAGATCTTGTGTGATCCTCATTATATTCATTTTGAAATATCTCCTTATTTTTGTGAGCAGTCTAGTAAGGTGATCTGAAATATACAGAGAAATGAATAGAAGAATAGTTTCATATTTTAGCATAGCCTCAATAAATCCTTGCGTGTTGATTCATGCAGCAATGGGGATGCTTTATAATATGGCTATAGAAAGCCTCAACCGAATTTCCATTTCCGAGATCTCCATTGTTGCATTGTTCTAAACCCACCGATGTGACTCTCCAGCTGGCAGGGGCTGAGTGGCCTGCAGACCTTGGTATAACAACTTATTTTCTTCTGCCACTATCACTGCAAGTGTGCGTTGCGTATGGTTGTCGATGGTGCCATGTGATTTAATCATTTTGTTTGAAACATTCAACAGCATCTGGTTCACAATTATTTTGAATATTATTATAATATAATATTATTATTATTATTATGTTTTGGCATTTCCTTTACGTTTTGGCCTTTAAAGTTATTTATCAACCTCAACATTCGCTTACACGGATATCAAGTGGTATCAGATTTAAGGAATAACTGCTCCATCTCACCCTGAAGCCAAAGTGTTTCTGAATAAAATGATATCTTTAAGACTATGACAAATAAACTGTATATGTGTCTGGACATTTCTGGAAATCTTGGGGTTTTAAAGGCTTGATCACAGAATTATTTCTTTGTGGAGTAGTTGCTCCAGTTCCCACCCTCTCAGAGGGCACGATTAGAGAGTGATGATTAATACAGTGTTTCTGTGGCAGAGACCTGGTCTGAGAAAGCACTAGAGAAGAGAGAGACAAAGTTACTGAGGTGACTGTCCCATCTATTCTTGACTAAAATAGGTCTTGTGAAATTGGATGCCCCAAATGTTTTTTAATGTATGTAAGTATAGTTCTGGCCTGGATACAGACGTCTAAAAAGCGATTCAAGGACAGTTTAATTGGTCCAGTGCACACCACTGCATTAATATATGATTAAGAGTACAATGTCATGGTTTAGATCATAATCCCAGAGAATTTGGGGACTACTAGCAGGTAAACTCCTATGTTCAACATTACATGGAGAGCTGCATCACATTAAAAACAATGTTGTCACAGTACAATATAGAAGTAAAGTAAAAGAGTAAAAGATTTGTAAGTGTTACAGTTGTTATTTTGTCCCATTCTTTCTGTAAACATGTCTTAAGGTGTACAGCAGTACAGGGCTTTCGTTGCAGCATTTTCGATTTAAAATTTTTCCAAACATTCCTAGTGTGTGGTTTCGCATTGTCGATGGAAAATATGTCATCTTGAAGGCATCACATGTTGAGCTAAAATGTCAATATATTTTTCTTTATTAATGCTGTTCACAGATCACAGATGTGTAACTGTTCAAATTCAAATTCAAATTCAAATTGATTTATATAGCGCTTTCTACAGTGGAGCATTGTCTCAAAGCAGCTTTACAATCCTATATTATTATAAAAGACCAATCCCAAATTGAGCAAGTCTAGGGCGCCAGAGGCAAGGAAAAACTCCCTGAAAGTAGAAAGAAGAAACCTTGGGAGGACCAATACTTAAAATGGGACCTAGTGGCCCAGATGTTAATTAAGTAAATACTTAAAAGTATATTAAAGTAATAGTAAAATTAAGTAAATAATATAATTTAAATAATACCAAAAAATAGTAATAAAATAAATAACAAAATAGATTTTAAAATGAGTCCTCAATGGGAAGTCCTTGGAGGCACATTGTCTGGAGGGAGTCACAAGTGATGAAAGGAGTTACTGCACTCTGGTGGGACTGGGTCCTTTCCCAGATCGTCATCGTCTAATCTGTGCATTCGCAGCAGTCTAAGCTCTAAGCTCAGCGTGCACTCAGGTTTCTAGCTCCTAGCAGTTTGTTATTCCTAACTACTTTATTATTACTCTATCTATTACTTAATTGAACTGTTTGGTGACCATATACTTTTAGATATGTTCTGTAGGTCTCAATAAACACTTTATTATGAACTGCTCTACTGTGTGGGACAGCAGGCAGTTTGATAAGATTTGCATTTACATGTTGTCTTGTATTTAGTTATAAACTGTAATGGATATGGTATGCTGCATTAAACTATGCGTAATCGTATGCAGCATTGAACTTAAGCAATTAATAATCATTTCTTTTCAGTAACCACATTATCCTGTTCAGGCTCTAGATGCATTTGGAATCTATCACAGAACCACTGGGTGCAAGTCTTGTGCAGGCTTAATTCATTACCCTCACCCTCACTGGCTCGCTGAAACCTAGAGGCAATTTAGAGTAGCCAAATCCATCTGCTGGGATGTTTTGGAGATTAGGGATGAAAGGCAGAAGAAACACATGGCAAAAACTGGAGGCAAGTCTGGTATCCATGACCCTGAAGCTGTTTGGCACTAAAGTTACCTGGTTTTCCATCCTTTACTAGTCCTATGTCCTGTTGCTACCTCCTAAAGTCTGGTGTTCTTATCTCACATATTATGATACTTTGCTAAAATGTTCCTGGTCCCACTCAACTCATTTCTTAGTGTGTACTAACTGATCCTGTTGTCCTCTGTCTTCCATCATCCTAATGCATTTTCAAAGTTATCCGGATGTCAGTGGTATAATAGTCCGATGAGGGAGCTATGTGTGTGAGGGCAGATGTGAATCTGATCAGAATTCAGGATTAAAGCTTGTTACATTTGTAGTGCAGGGCTGAAGAGCTTGCCAACTGCCCTTACTGCTTTGCCTCAGCCAATGATCCGTTCAGAAATTACTTGTGCACATACCTTAAGCAAGGACAGCAGTGGCAGACTATTGGAATGGAGGTGATGTTACAGTAAGCATAATCAGAACATAATCAGGGAAGGAAAATGCCTCTGTAGGTAAAGGTACCGCTTAGCATTTGCACAAGTTTCAAATAATTTCCAATAAATGTCTTTATCCGACACAGTTAATGATGTAAAAGACTGTATATAGTGAGAAAATCAATTTCAGAAAATTAAAAGGTAAAAAAAAAACAGTACAACAAGGACAAATCAATTCCACAAACATCCATGCAGACTCCAATGATCCTAAAACGCCTTTGCAAAACATTCCATATACAGTAAGTTATAAAATAAGTGTGAAAATCACGAGAACTGTGAGAGGTTACCCTCTTCAAATAACACCATTCTTCAGCTCATCACTTTCATGGTTGCTCCTAAGTTATTTCCTGCTACGATAAAAAAGTAATTCCACGTCCAAGGACTGGGCTGCTCAAACTGCAGTCTGTCAGAAACTCGCGGACTTCTGACTTAACCCACAAGTTTTGATTCCCCATATTTTTTTGTAACGACACCAAAACCTTCCTGGGAATTGGTCTTCAGACAGGATGATACATTAATGCATTAGTGAGTGCAACCTTGTACTGAAGGACATTCAGTCCAAAATACTATCAAAGAGTTACATGTAAGTGTAATAATTCTTACAGTACTAATGCTATAATAAAATGTCTTCACTCGCTCACTACCACTGCAGCAGCACTGCTTGTGTAATACAAACGTAGAAAACCATTACCTTTTCAAATCAACCCACAATATATATTATATATCCAGCTCAATTTTCACATGACACCAGCTGTATTTCTAGGATTTAAGGGAGTATAACATATTTTAAAATAATGTTAAGTAAGAACTTTTGGATAAGAGTAAAATGACAATGAAATGTCACCAACAAATTAGAAAAAAAACAATTCTTTAATGATGTGTCTGTGAGCCTCTAAATCATAACTTCCATACCATTTGGAGGAGGCGGGAATGTTGTGTTTCCATTGAGAAAATACACTGCTAAAAAAAATAGGGAATAGTTCATTAAGGGATATTTCATTTTGAAATATCTCCTAATTTTTGTGAGCAGTATATTGTGTTTAAAACCATAGACAGTGTTCCCTCGCCACTTCACGGTTCAACTTGTTAAATAAAGAGAACGTTCGATTATTTCAGCGTGTTGCTTGATTATTCAACAGTTAAAAACACTACAATAGTTTATTTACTTAGCGGATTAATACTCACCAAAAACGAGAAGTAAGACTAAAGCATCGGCCGCCTGAGTCGCTTTGCCGACATGACGAGTTTTTGTCTGCAGTTTTGTGTTCGCTGTTTGTGAAAGTTTCATTATAGACTGAATTCATTCAAGCCCTATGAAGCCACCCAAATGTTCTGCAAGTTCCACAGCTAAAATAGTGTATAAATACTTAAATATTCCAGGATTCCCGCATTCCAGAAATTATACTCTCATTATACTCAACATTTCTCAAAATAAAAAAATGAACAAACTAACAGGGTTTGAAAGTGACAATACCCCTGATTTAACACAGACTATTTTCTTGTTCATCCATCCATCATCTTCTGCTTGTCTGGGGTTCGGTTCTGGGCAGCAACTTAAGCAGAGAGACCCAGACCTCCTTCTCCCCAGACACCTCCACCAGCTCTACTGGGAAGATCAGTCTGGGCATTCTCAGACCAGCTGGGCAATGTGTGTCCTGGGTCTTCCCCGGGGTCTCCTCCCAGCTGGACTTGCTTAAAACACTTCCCCGGAGGAGTAGCGGCTCTCTCCATTATGAGTCTCTCCCAGATGGCGAGCTTCTTACCCTGTCTCTAAGGGAGAGTCCAAACACCCTGCAGAGAAAACCCATTTCAGCAGCTTGTATTTGTATCTCGTTCTTTCAGTCGTTACCCAAAGCTCATGACCAAAGTACAGGGTAGGAACCTAGATCAACCAGTAAATTTGAGAGCCTTGCTTTGTGGCTTAGTTCTTTCTTTACCGAAACAGACCAGCATAGAGTCTGCATCCCTGCTGACCCTGCGACGATTTCCCTTAGATCTTACCATAACTCGCGAACAAGACCCAGAGATACTTAAACTCCTCCACTTGAGGCAAGAGCTTGTCCCTGACTCTGAGAGTCCACTTCTTGGATCACCACCTTATCGTATTGGAGGGGTTTGCGTGCTTGAATGAACCTAGGAGCTATGTCGCCCGGCGTAAGAGCCCCTGGTATGGTTTCCCAAGACAAACTGGTCCTAAGTTACGGGTCAGACAAAGAGCGGTCCAAAGAAACACCTATGAATAAGAAGAGAAGGAATCCATGTACCCTGCCTGGATTAGCGGATGCCCCACCCTGGAGCCAGGCCTGGGGGAGGGGTTTGTCAGTCGTCTGGTGGTTGGGCACTTTCCCAAAGAAGCTACATGGGTCCCCCCTTCCATGGACTCACCACCTTTGGGAGGGGCAGTAATTGGGGCTCGGTGCATTGTGGATTGAGCAGTAATCAAAGGGAGGGGCCTTGGCGTTACGATCCTCAATTGTTGGCACCGGCATTTGTCTTGTTGTTTAAGTTGAATTATTTTCTGGTGGGTGGCATTAGACTGCTGTGTTCAGGTCTATCCACAGAAAGTCTACAGGATTGAATCCAGGAGTCTTTCCCAATCCTTTTTTTGGCAGTGAATCATCTGCCAATCTTTAGCTGACTAAGTTTTCCCTAGGATGTACTTTATATATATTTTCATTTGTATCCTGATAAACTGAAACTGTTAAACTGCCCCCGCTAAAGACAAATGATTCACAGTATTTATTGTGCATTTTGGGTGGTGTTCTGTGTGCTTTGTTTTTTTCCCCAAACAAAACCATGGCATTAGAATCTCGCATTGCAAAAGCACAGAAGAAACTCAGTGAGACATGTGCAGAAAAAGCATCTTGTTTGCCACCCTGTAATACAGGTATGCTCTGTGTACAGCTTGTGAGATTCTTGGCAGATGAACTGAACAAACCAAGTCATTCAAAGTTGCCACAAGCCTCTTGGTAGTCTGTTGATTAACATCCTCTTGACTCTGTAATCTTTTTGGGATTGTTGGCATAATCTGGGCAAGGTACTGTTGATGCCACCCACTTTAATTTTCTCTTGGAAGGAATTACCATTCAAGGAAAGCCCCTGGAATCTTTTTGCATCCTTCTAACATGTGCCAAAGCACCCAGAGTAAACCCACGTGGACATGGGGAGGACATGCAAACTCTACACAGACAGATGTTCCTGTAATGAGCTGATGTTAGGCGAGTAGCTTAGTAGATTTTTAAAAGGTGATTGTACGAATATGTAATCATGGTTGCTCTAAATGGCTGATCACTTTTCCAGACCATTATTATTTATTATTTATTATTATTATTAATTTTTTTAAACCGATCAGACGTATTGACGCTTTAATGTTGAAGACCATAATGTATAAATACAGTTGATAAAAAATGAATTATATTTATTAAAAATGCATGTGACAAAAGTTAAAAATGACAGGGTAAGATTATTTTCTATAGGTACAATGTTTTTGAAGGTATCATTCATCTGTTCAGTGAAGTAAAACTAAATAAGGTTGCCTCATCTGATAAGTTTTAATCATTAAGTAGATCAATAAATTGTCTAGAAGCATCTACAATAACCTCTACACTTATTTGTCACTAAATAAATTAGTTTATTATTTAGACTTAAAAGTTTTTAGACTATCAGTTTTTAGTCAGCAGTTCTGGCTCTTTTTGGCCTTCAGTTAAGTGCTTGCTCAGTAAGATTTGTGCGATTTACTTTAACATTCTACTTTTTGGCCATGAAAAAACAGTAATGTCTCACTGCATGATGAATCACCACTCAGTAATCTCGATGACATTTTGCTTGGAAAGTTCTGTACACAATCTTTCCATACAAACTTGCTGAAAAATATACTTTCTGATTTTAGCAATCCACAACTTTTCTGACATATATTTCTTATAGTAAATGCTGGTGTAGTCTTCTTGTGACACTTCTATGAATATACATCCAATATTGTGTTCCTGACCTGAATTTTCCTTCACGATTAAAAGTCACATATTACTGTGCAGTTTCATGGTCTGGCAGGTTGTTTACTACTGATAACATCCTAAGAGGAAGCCAGCTTTAGCCAGCTTTAGTTGACAAGTTGGACCTCAGCAATCAGTTTCAGCAAGATATAGAGCCGACTTTTGTGCCCTTTCGTATTCTTGAGTTTGTACAATAACAATACTAAGAACAATTTGGCCACTTGCTTATGTTCGCTCTTAAGTTGGAATACATTTAATGAGCATCGCACATGACCAGGGATATCATGAAACTGGAGTTAGTGATGTAGTATGCAAGACTGAGTCTTGGTCCCGTCCCAGTTTAAAACTCATTTGGACGCATCTTAGTTTGGTCTTGGCCTTAGGTGAACTTGGAAAACTGTTATCAAGACCAGCCGAGTACAGGGTTTCTGAGGTAACGTTAATTATAAAATTCTTCTTTTGTTAGTAAATATCAACAATCCATTCAAACAGACTATTTAAGCCCTTTCTCTACATACCTAAATAAAAGATGTACATAGGGACTAACAGGGAAAAACTAATTCCTGCTCTTCTTGTTTAGCTTCCAGTCAATGAACACGTTTTATTGTGAATAGTCTGACTTCGTGTAGATTTTTGCCCTCTCACTTTACCTGACCATGTCTGCAAAATCTAATTAATACTATGTTATCCTTAATAATAAGAATGGATATAGTGAGAGTTGTTGGCTATATTCAGATTTTATGTGGCGTTTTTTTGCACAGTTTCTGTTGAGCAACACACAGCAAGCAATTCCTATATACATAATTTTTGGTTTTGATGGCTCACACACACAAATGAATACAGAAACTATTGTGTGCTTACAATACACTTTAGCATGTTGCAGTCATTGGATAACAACATGCCATTTCCATGTGACTTTGTGTGGTAAGTGAAGAAATGGCTGTTTGGGTCCAACTCTCTGTTCAAATACCAATTCACTTACCTGCACATAAATGAGCTTCTAAAAACCCTACGTGTATATTGTTGAATTGGTCTGTATAAAAACAATTCCCTTTTACATATGCTGTAAATCATCATCTATGCCATGACTCTTATTAGTTGCAAATGAAGCACAAGCTGAGACTGTGCCCTCTGAGAGAGTGAAACAAATTAACAAACACCATTAGAAAATTTCCTTTGGGAAAGAAGGGACAACGCTCACTAGACAAAACATCAATTCAAGTCAAACTGATGAGTTGCGTGATAGCAGTCTGTTCAGTGTGTGGCATATTGTTAAGGAAAGGACATAACCCATCATTGTTGTGAACTAGGTCAGACCTGGACAAGGGCTGAGATTAATTTGTTTCTCCTCTGAAGAACAGACAGTCCTGTTTTAGCCAAGGGCCAATGATTAATGTCATTCCAAACAAAGCTGTAGATTAAAAACAGAAGACTGTTATAGTACCCAAGGTACTGTGCCATATTTTTGTAGCACTTTTGAAATAGGGCCACATTACACCTTTACACTCAGCAATCACTTATTAGGCTCTTGTTTCTGTATTCATTGTCCATTTGATCAGTTCCAATTACTACACTGTACACAAAAAGTTGGGGGATATTTCAATTTTTGTGAACAGTATATATAGAGGCACTTTGTAGTTTTATAATTACGGACTGTAGTCCATCTGTTTCTCTACATACGTTGAGTCAGATCGCTACTTAAAGGACGGCAGCTGGACATTTTGTGACACAGTGACACTGAGATGATTAAAAACTCCAGCAGCACTGCTGTGTCTATTCCAGTCGTTCACACTTAGTGCAACCAATTAGTCTAATGTATGTCGTTTGAATGTGGGAGGAAACTAGATTACCCAGAGTTAGCCACAAAGAAGACATGCAAACTCCACACAAGTGGAGAATCATGCTGGTGATCTCTGGAGATGTGAGGCCACCATGCCGATGTGACAATCATAACACAGCAACATAAAAGCTAAGAGTTAGAAACCTTCTATGACATGGGACTGTTTAAAACATGTTTTATACATTTTTATTCATAAGTATTCAGTCTATATTAAAGCAACTCGAGGATCAATATTTTAATAAAGGCGTTAGATTGAGGTGGAGACATATGAATAAATTTTAGGGCTCATTATGCCAGGCATGTTTTTTGCATAAATCATGTTTATTTTTCTTGTTTTGGTGTATTTAATTGCCATTTTCTGACCTTTTCACAACCTGTATTTTCCTTCCCTAAATTTCCACTTGTTGACTGTGCTGAAACTGTACAAGCAACATATTTTCAGTTCTGCAGAAAATCTACTCAAAATGCTCACTGTGTGTTTAGCTAAGGGACTCTAGATTAAAGCAAATTAGATAAACTGGCAGCTCTTAAATTTAATGGTTTACTCTCCCCTCAGGGTTTTCGACTGTGCACTTCATCTGCTGTCAGGATTTAAATACATAAGTAAAATTAACATATAAATGACAGTACAAATCCATTCATTGTTTTACTTTTAAATAGAAATGAACGCTTATGCGGCAAGCCGACCTATCTATGTTTCATAATATCAAAAAGCAGAAGTACAAGAATGATCAAGAATGATCGCAAAACATAATCTGACTTACTGTAAAGCTCCTACCCCGAGTTTCATAGTCAGGATGAGTGGATCTTGGGGGTCAATTATCTTTATTGTAAGTTACACAATCTGTATTGGCTTGTTTTGATGTTGGATGTTGACACAAGGCATCCTCTCCCCACTGCAAAAAATGTAATGGTCTCTACAGCAAATATAGTTGGTCAGAAAATGAGCAAGATAAATAAGATAAACAAATAACTTTCATTTTATTTCCTTAAATATTTAGGTTTTGTAATTAGACTTATGGACAGCTTTTTGCAGAAAAGAAGTCAGTATTCTTTCACCCCATGGAACTGGCTTCAACCAGTTGACAAGTTGATAGTGATTCCCAGTTAGTTCACATTTCACAAACTGCATTTTGAAGACACCTCTGGACTATCACCATGAAAGTCAGATCGTGATTCATCAGTCCACATAACCCTGCTGAGCCACTCTGAATCAAACTTTCCGTATTCTGCTCATCTGTTTGGTTTCTGACAGCAACCTCTGCATGATATTTTGCTTTTTTTGGAGCAGATTTCTCACTTTTCTTCCTTGGGAGTCAAAAGATGCATATTTTAAATGTCTACCTGTAGATATATGTCACTTCTGGATCTACAGTGTTGTAGAGCTTTTTTCAGGGTTGTTATAGGCTACATCAGGTTTGGCAGATTACCAATTATTGACCAATTCTTTAAGAAACTCAATATATTGCAAGATTCTGACCCCCCCCCCCCCACACACACATTTGAGTTCTATATCAACCATTTAAACCTATTCCTTATTTTACTTTGTATAAAAGAAGTGATACTAAAATGAATTTCAGTATTTTCCGCCAACAGTTCACTGCAGCAATAAGCAGCGACAAGCAAATAGTCTCACAGGTCTCGGAAGGGCATTTTTTAGTTTTTACCAATCATTTAGTTTGAGGCATTATATTAAGATGATTAGAAGTTTAGTTAGTAATAAATAAATATAAGAAAAATAGTTAATACAACTATACACCTATATTCATTTCCACATTTGGCTTTGAAATAATTTGTAGACTTGTAGAATTGTTATTGAAAGTTTCGCCTACAATGTCTGCTTTTTGATTAGTGCTTTCGTCTGACATTTTAGCATATCAATTAAAATAAAGGAAATAGACTAGCCATCATGGCCAGAGAATTCAAATTTAACATGTTTCATACAGTTTCTATTACTCCAGATGCTGTAGCAGGTGTCTGTTTTAAATGTTATTTACAGATATTGACATTGCTTTGTCTTACTGAATGGTATGTTGCAATGCCAGATTACACACAAGCCACCTGCTGCAGTACTGCTGCCAACATGTGTAAATTCCATTTGCTATGTGTGTAAGTGCTGATGATGCAAGGGGCTGCAGTCGCACATTCGCTCACAAATCTCTCATTCAGCAGTCACTAAATAACTAGTCTGAGCTGAATAAAGCATTCACTCACCATGTCTGAAAGTTCTCAACCACTCATTTTTTTCATCCAGCTGTATTTAGCTGTATTTTCCTTTTATAGAAAAAGGGTAGCAGTGAAATCCAAGTATCTAACTATGTGTTATTTATTTATTCAGTCCAGGATATTGTTTTTAGGAAAAACTTTTCTTGCGGAGCGAGACTTGATCTTGTAATGAAGATAAATATATGCAGTTCCAAGGCAGGTAACTGATCTAAAAATATGTAGAAACAAATCTAATGTCTCATGAGTATCTCGCTCCACATAAGGGTAGTAAGAGCATTAATGGTGATACAGGGGTGTTGTCTGTCAGATAAAACATTTTTTAGAGCAATTTCATGGCAATATTCCAATCACACACTCCATCATAGATATGATATCCGATCATTACACCAACAATAGGATCATTACATATTCCATGCACTATATGGCCAAAAGGTTCTAGGTACTATTTCTAATTAATGTCTTTTTTTAGCGAAACATTTAACAGGCACATAATATTATGTACATGGGCATGGAATGTACATAAACAAATCAGGACAGTAGAAGAAGTGGTACACAACACCTCAGTCACTCTCAATATGCCAATTTTAGAGGTTTCCACCTTTCCAACAAGTCAGTTCCTCTGTCCGTAGACAATAGTTTTATCAGCACTGATCCTTGCACAGAACTTTGATGATATAGGCCAATTGTGAGCCAGGGCTTGGCCAGCAGCACTGCCTAACCTTACATGTATGTTCCAATTACTAGGCAGCCTATTCAGAAGGCTGGAGATTTTTGTATGTCCACAGACTTTTGGCTATATACAAAAGTTTAATATGTGATTTGGCAGACATCCAGGAAATTGTTGGTGCAGCAGCTCACAATGTACGAATAATATGGCATGTCATAATAAGAGTTGCCACACCAATAGACGTATTGTGTACCTTGGCTTGACATAACATGTAGAGAATATGACAGACATTAGTTAAACTGTATTGTACACTCTATGAATAGACAGAATCTCTATGGTAATGGTTAATGAATACTTATTAAAGTGTTTTAAGGTGTGGATTGTGAGGACTGACTGTATTTCAAAGAGAACTGAGTCAAACTGTGGGGGGATTTCTGTATAGGATGTTGTTTGTTTTGTTGTGTTATGAAAATCACACTGCATGTTATAATCGCAAGAAGTGAGTATAGGTTGGAAAATGATGAGAGTATGATGCAGTAGCACTGGGAGTCCCTACCTTTGTCCCCAGAAACCACTGTCCACACTAGCTCAGTATAAAACTGGATGTTCACTCTCTTTTGTAACACATCAAGCATCCTTTTTATGGTGCACTACTTCAATTGTTTTCCATTATGGGCACTGTATTGACAGAATTGACAGTTTTACATGAAGACTAAAAAGCATTGGCTTTCAATCAGTCTTCAGGCCAACCCTTCAATACCTACTCTTCCTAATTGAACAGATGTCTCTTGGAGTGATTTATACACACACTTTGTAAAACCAGGATCCACTTTTATGTGGATGCACATAGCATCTTTTACTCCAGCTAAGCAGGTGTTCCACTACAGTTTCCTTCAAACCTCTTGTATAATACCATGATCTACAATCACTATGGATAAAAAGGTGCCACTGGATAACATTAAACTGAATGGGCTTTTAGAACCCAATTAGGATGACGCGCTTTAATACTGCTTGTAAAATGCTCAATTGAGAAATGCTAACAGTTCATTAAACTAGCTACAGTATTTATGGTATAAATGTGATCTTTTGAGCCAATTGAATTTCTTAAAAGAGATTAAGAGCTTTCTTATTATTGCAGGCATTCAATCGCTTTATTTTAGCACAAAGCAGATTTACTGATATTCTTAAGCTTTGCAAAGCCAAACCATTCTCTATTTGCGAGGACTTTAGATGACTGGGGAACAGCAACCAAGACAGACAGTAGAATCAAATTGGTGTTACACATTTCTCACTTTTTGAAAGTCTCACACTGATTTCAATTCCCTTGTGAGAAAACATTTTTTTTAGTGGACTAGACCAACTTCAGTAAGAAAAACGTATCTGAATGTTCTAGGGTTTTACATACCAACAATACAATAACTTACAACGTGACAGTGAATGGTCCTGCCTGGTCTCCTTACTCTGATTTTATACTATTATGAAAATAAATAAACAAATAAAACAAAAGAAAAATAAATAAAATAGCAGGTACAAATATGCCTAAAATGAAAGTCCTGATTTAAATGATCACAAATTAACTGGACTAGTTTGTTTAGTACTAGATGGCATTTATTGTATGTATTACAGGATGCATTACAGGATGTACAGTTATATTACAATATATTACACAAAGAACAAGCACATATGTAAACAAGTACTTTGGATAATCTCATTGAATTTACAAATATTTTACATGTTATTGACTCAAAGTGGATGGAAGTGAGGCATAAATACCGTGGAGAGTTCATTAATGGCATACGTACACCAAACAGCCGTAAAACTATTGACAGCTAAAGTGAATAACATTGACAGTGTGATGTTCTGGGGAATGTTCTGATCGGGAAACATTGGGTGCTGGAATAGATATACATGTTCCTTTGTCACATACAAACTAGCGAAATGTTTTGTCTAATTTCAGTTAATCTCCTGCAGCAGGATAACACGCCCTTTCAAAAAAAGTGTTCAGGAATGGCTTGGGAAAACTGGCAGAGAGTTCAAGGTTTTGACCCCAGATCTCAATTTGTTTAAACATCTGTGGGATATTCTGGGTAAAAACATGGAGAATCATGGAGGATCTTGCAATTTAGAGGCATAACTGAGCTTAACTAACTAGGATGTAAATGATCTTTTGCAATGCAAGTGTTGGGGTAAATCCCCAAGAATATTAATCCATTACAAATCACTAAATAGCTCTAAATTACTTTAAAAAAAAAAACCACTCACTTGATCTTTCTTAGTTGATGCAACTTATAAACAGCTGCTCTACATTTTTGCACATTTGCACATATGCACATGTGATTTCAATTTGATTTCAATTGCACGTGTAATTTTTACATTTTAATTTTATTTCAATTTGTGTACATACTTTGTTTTTTTTTAATTATATTTGGTGAATGGAGGAACAGCAAAGTAAGAATTTCATTGCACAGTCTTACTGCCTGTTCTGTTGTGACTTGCTGAACTTGAACTTCTAATTCCTATTTATCTGTATTACCTTGTTCCTATAATAACCAACCAAATTATAAACAAGAAAACCAACCTTTTACAATTGAATCATGTCTGAAAACACATGGACATACATCAACAAAAAACTCTAGTTCTAGTATTGGTGCGTATCTCTTTATTGCTACAATCGCAGGTTTACAACTGTGCACTGTAAGTGTGTAAGTGTGTTCCATTCCTCAGAGATTCATTCTTGTGCCATCATGCAAATTAATAACTTTCCTTCCTTGATATTGATGTAGACATGCAATAAGCATTCTCAACAGGCCCTCAAGCTGCTGGTGCTAAATGAACCCAATTTGCATTGACCCTCATCTGTAAAGACTTAAGCAGCAACGCCTTAAACTGCATATTCATTAAGGCCAACACACAAGCTGACTTGGCATGTTACTTTGCTCATTTGAAAGGTGAAATCCTCAGTAGACGCTGTTAGTAAATCAGCTTTCACATTTGATCAACTTTGCATGGGAGTACACATGCACATTCTTAGCAAATCAAGACATCCCAATGCTCAAGCCTTTGGGCTGAATAGAACTTTCCCCTTGTACATACAGAGCAGTGCATCCTACATCATCATATCCTTTTAACACTTCTAATTTGTTGGTCACGTCTTACCACCATTTCCATAAACCATATTACTATTGTATGATCACAGTTCAGTAAGGTGCACAAAACAACTTTTGGAAATGGTCACCTTATAGTTAGCCAAGGTTTGGAAGTCTTTTGAATGAATACATACGCTCTGTTTTGTAGGTGGCTGTATTAGGTCGAGCACTTAGAACGCTGTTGTCTCTATAACTTTAAGGGATCTTTTCATATGCTTGCAAACTTGCTAGATCACTGCATGCTTGGTATTCCCTTACCTATGTTTACAAAATTAAGCACTGATTTCAGGCTTCTTTTTTGAACTGAGACATAACCAAACACAACCTGCTGAACGAGTTCAGTTTTCGATGCATTTTGACTAGAGAACTTTGTCTAAGTACTAGGCATTTGCATTGTTACTCATTTCAGCTCGAAGCTTGAAGTTTCTAGTGCTAATAAGTCCCAATTGGTCCTAAAATGGTTAGTAATTACACTCAGCCAAAGGAAAACAGGAACTGAATTCTCCTTAACACAGGCTGACCAGTAGAGGAAGTCTTGTTTGCTTTTACTTTTGGCTTTCAAGCCATTACTCACTAGATTACAATAGCTGTCCAACAATTTATTACACAATAAGCTAAGTGTTAATGTATGTGATAATGTGTAATAGGCTCCACTATAATCCAGTATAGGCTATATTAAACTTAACACAAACACTTGTGTTGGATATGTCTGAATATATCTGCATCATAAATCATCATCTGTACAATACAACTCCATTAATGCATATAATGCCTAATACTGTGTGGATTTTCTGATGGTTTCGAATAGATTCATTCAATTTACAGTATTCCTTATGGGACAGATTATCTCATTATTTGTCATTTTCGGCAGTCGGTAAGCCTTTATTAACAATGAACAATTAACAATGAGAACCAAGGTGCCACTGTATTAATAATGTAACTACACCAAATAGGGTCATTGTCAGTGTGTTAGCACTGATATTGTGTGGTCAGGATATAACTAATAGTTGATCCTCAATAAGTTGCTAGTGGCTTCATTTAATTACCGGCTTCACTAAAAACACAGACTTTCAGTTTACATTTGCAGATTTCTCTTCCCATGGAATAAAACATTAAAGAAAAAAATATGTCCTCTTGGCTAGTTGTGACTTAGCAGAATTGTTAGGTTATCAGGCGCAAAGATAAATTTTGTAACTGGCAAGACAGGAAATTGGGGCTGCACTGACAGATCTGGCTGCATTAGTGTCAGGGAGGAGACATTTTATTGAGAGCAATAGACCCATCAGCTGTCACCTTCTCTTTTGGCTTTGAAAGGCATTGAAGGTCTACAATAGTTCACCCTCCAGCTATTCACCCCAGGGCATATCACCATCAGCTAGGGTAATCACCTGCTTCCCATAAAAAAATCCTCTCTTTTTACATTTTACAGCACAGGCTCATCTCTTCTGAAAGCCACAGTGAAATTAGATACTAAATGACAGAAGTAAAATGTTCAAACCTTCCAGAATATGGCTTATCTTAGTTTTACAAGCTATATGAGTAGTGTTTTTGAATAGCCACTTATTCCTGGTGTTGTTTGGGAATACAATGTAGATAAACGGTTTATGCTATTTGGCTATAATGTGATAGTGAAGATACTATTGTGCAATTTATTTGAAGGACGGGTACACGGATGTTCAGTTATGTTACAATTTAAGTCTTATTGGTTTTTGTCCGAGTATTTTTCCTGCATTTTCCTGCCCATATACTTTAGGAAACATCATATGTTTTAAGACTTATTGATGTTCTAATTGAAATGCGGATTGTGCTGGCTTAGTGGTCTGGCTAAGCTACTGGACTGTAGACCAGAATGTTCAAGGTTCAAATCTTCCATCTGCCAAGTTGCAACTGTTGGGACCTTAAAAATGTAATTAATGCACAATTGCCTGGAATATGTATTAGTTTTAAGTGTACTTAGAAGGTTGTATAATAAAGAAGCCACTGGCTCTTTCTTTTTTCCCACTTAAAACATATTTTAAGACCACTTCTGGACAAAAAAGCCTACATCATATTTTAGTAATAATAATTTAGTAGTATAATTTTATGAAAGTGAAGGACAAAAAGGGATTGCAGAATGAAAACCCTGGTGGTATGCACATTACACTGTGAACCTATTACCTCATTAATGGCTGTGCCTGTTACTCAGACAATTATTAAGTGCTTAAGGAGTCCTGCTGGGAAAATGAATGGCAAATAGCAAGTAGATGTAGATGTTAATGCAAGAAAGCATTTAAGAATTTGTCAGATGGACAAGGGCCAGCACTCTGGTGACAAGTTTGCTCATTTTCTTGATGGCAGTAATGGCAGACAGGAGTCAAAAGGCCTGACTGAAGCAGACCTGCTGTCTCACACTTTCCAGAGCAATCTCTTTTTTTGTAATCTGTCTCTTGCCTTACTGTCTACATTATTTTTTTCTACTATATTAGAACTGGTGGGAAAGAAACTTGCCCAAACTCCAAGACTCTGGGCAGCTGAGCCTGAAATTGCAGCAGCATTACCATTGATTTCTGCTTATTCCCTCCTCCTGTCTATTAGCTGTGATGTCCATCTTGGGTCGCTGAGTGAAAGGACAGCGAAATCAGCTTCCGCTATACAGAAAAGAATCAAATAATCACACCCTGGGCTTCTGACTCACTGTTGTAAACTCAGTAACCTGGGAACCAGTTTCGCAATGTCAGTGTTTCGGTTCAGTGGCATCTACTGAAACATCACTGGGCATCACCAGGCAGGCATATATAAAT
>JAUZST010014927.1:0-10412 GCA_034779995.1 Parotocinclus haroldoi
TGCTCACACACACCCATGCTCACACACACCCATGCTCACACACACCCATGCTCACACACACCCATGCTCACACACACCCATGCTCACACACACACACCCCTGCATCCTCTATGCTATATAAATACTTATACATTTTTCTTATTGCTTTCAAAAAAATCGAATCTGTGGTTGGTTTAAGCAAAACCTTAAGAGTCCGTTCTGAAGATCAGGTTATTGGAAATGTAATTAAACAATTCCTCAATGCAAAAAGGCTCACAAACTGTGTGTCCACTATAGCTACGCATCTAGAGAGAAGAAGAAGAAAAAGATGTAGCATGTGTAGGCTAAATATTTAAAGACAAGATTTAATCCATTCTATTAAATCAAAAATCCCTTGTTATTAAAGTATCACCACTGATTGTTTGCATTTGCCTGTATTCAGTTCATCCAGCTGAAGTGTGAATTTGACCCAGGTCCTTTCAAATCCCACATGTGGGTCTTATCCAAATCTACACGGTTCACAGACACATCCCAGGTTCAAACGAGACTGAACTCGAGCATCACAACACAAAACAAAACAGCACAGCATGCCAGGACCTGAACTACAGGAACAGAGGGATAATGGAGCGAGGGAGGGAGGGAGGGAGGGAGGGGGTCTTTACAGAAAGAGGGAATCAGCAGGATCTCGGTGGCTTTATGAAGAGATAATCTCAAACACAACATCTTGACCAGACATTACAATGATAAAAGGAGAACAGATCTGTCTCACTTACAGGTCATTAATATTGAGACAGGTAATCTGAGACAGATAACAAGCCTGTTTGCACATGTCTGACTGAACCAAACGGCTACATCCACACAGACACTGGAGTGTGCAAGACCGAACTGGAGATGCACAGACAGCAGGGAGAACAAAAACAAAAAAAATCTAATAATAATAAAGCTTCAGTGGTGGGATTTCTCATTTTCATTTCTGGTTCAGTTTTCGTAAGTAACGTGCTTATTGCTCACCTGAACAGTTTTTAGCCTCGGTTTCAGTTTTCGTTAGCTATAAACGACTTCGTTCTGAACCTCCGATGACTGATAAAAGTGCCTCTTTGGCAGAAACGGAAAGCTTTGAACGTTAAAAAGTCCGCACGCAATGACGGAATTACATCAGCCTGCATTTTCCATCTGCTCTTTACCGGGGGCCGTTGTGTAATCATTTTGTACATGTTTGTGTGTTCTTGCTTCAGTCTGAACAGACCTTGATGGAACTGAGGTTCAGCACGACCTCCTGTAACGAACCCTTGACTTTTGGAACGGGAGTCCAGCTTAACCTCTACTTTATGCTTCACACTGCATAAATTAAATAAGCTAACGTTATCAGGGGCGGCACGGGGGGCTCGGTGGGTAGCTCTGCTGCCCCACAGCAAGAAGGTCCCGGGTTCAATCCCAGGGCGGGGCGGCCTGGGTCCTTTCCGTGTGGAGTCTGCATGTCCTCGCCGTGTCTGCGTGGGTTTACTCCGGGTTTGGGGTTGGACTCGCAGTCCAAAGACATGCGTGTTAGGTTAATTAATGTCTCTAAAGTGGCCTTTACGGTGCGACTGCGTGTGGATTAAGCCGAAGATAATGAATGAATGAATTAAATTATCCAGAGTAATTTACAGCTCATCTAATCTTAAACCCAACCACAGAGGCTTAAAGGCTTTGCCCATGGGTGCCAGCTTGGCAGTGCTGGGGCTTAAAACCATAGCCATTTGGTTTCCAGTTCAGAATCTTAAGAGCTACCGCTGCTATGAGATCTAGAGCCTGCATCTTATCTTATAAACACTTCACTGTACTTCAGAAGATTTTTATTTCCGATTTATCCAGACATCACTTCCCTGCCAAAAGCTGATACGCAGGTGAGAACCTCAAACGCAACCAAGCTACGAAAGTCACAGCAAACGATCATTTCCAGGACATTCGCTCCATTTATGTGATCAGGTTTCAGTTCGACTGACCGCTTTCGCTATCACTACAGAAGCAAGGCGTTCTCGAACACGATCACTCACGAACACAGGATCTGTCTAAAGCGGAGCCAGGGCGTCTGGTGTGACCCCTACTACATGTGATACACGTCTCCTGGTCTGAGATTATGGTGCACAACAGCACAGGGATAAGAAGAGCGGTCTGCCGTCTTAATTTACAGACCTGCGAGGCCTGCCAAATGTTGAGGAAAGGTCACGTCTTTGAAGCGAGACAGAAATGCCTGGCCATAGCGCTGGCATTTAAACAGTCAATCAGCACCACAGTGAGAGCAGCACAGCACTGGTAGGACTGGCAACCAGATGTAATGCATCTCTGTTTAAAGTCGCACTCTATTACTCCACAGCGGGGGGGGGAACGACGACGACACACACAAGTCAAATCTAGAAAACGTGAACGGTGGACGGGTTTAAAAAGCCAATAAGAGATGCGGGTTTTCTAAAAAATGCGACTAAAATGTTTGATTTTTAAAAATGGAAACAAATTAAATTGTTAATTTAAAAAAAAACAATGAATAACATTTGATATGTTAAATCAAATAAATTATTTAGGCAATCAGATTTAATTATTTAATTACGCACAGTTATTGTAGCCGTTCCAATAAATTTATAAAGTAAGAAAGAAAGAAAGGGCTAAATGGATAATTAAATTATTTTCAAACGCTCACGATAATGAAGGGCAACATTTCTAAATGAAAGTCTTTTCACCAATTTAATTAAACAAAGCGCCAATAACATACATTTTAATAGCATTTCATATAATCTGGCTTTACTATTTCTTCATATTTTAATCAAGTCGATTCATTTTAAGGATGAGTTTCTTTGCTTATTCATTTATAGAATAATAAAGTCACACAAAACGCCTTCGTATTGGTCATCCGTTCTTCTTAATACAGGACATTTTGTTGGGAATCACCTCTTTCATTGTGGACCCTGTGGAAACCCCACTCATGTCACCGCATCAGTGGATCCAAAGAATGGCGCCAACTTTTAACGCAATCATCACAGTAAGAGCAGCGGAGGAGTCGGCATGAGCTGTAAAGTACCTGGTTAAAAAAAACCCGGAACTGGTCTTTCATTATGAAAGCAAACACAGCAAAGTCCCAGCTGCTTCAGCAACCACAACCTGGACAGAAGTGCTAGGTCACGTTCTTTCAGTCTCACTTCATCTGGGTGTTTAGTTTTTTTTGCTGATTTTGCGCTTCTAGTTCATTTCTGAAGTTCGAGCGACGCAGAGTGAGCGCGCGGTGGCACGAGCAAAGTAACAGAACATAAAAAAAACTATTAAAAAAAACATATAAAACAGGCAGACAAAGATTTTCCTGGCAATTGTCGATGTTTTAGAAGATGTGACGTGATGACCGCAGGCCTGCAAAGATCATTTAATGAAAATAAAGCACATGAAGCACCGCGTGGTTTCCTGTCGTTTTTAAATTCATGCTCATGGGCAGAAGGAAGTTGATTATTAAACTGCCTGTAGACTCAAAAAACAACCGATTCATTATGGGTTTAGTGCTTTAGAGACGGCGTTTAACCCTGCTCTGACCAGGGTCACGCCGGCTCCCTCTGGAACTCGCAGAGTGCAGGCCAGCGTGTATCCTGAACGGGGTGCAATCTAGGCCCGATCATGACATTGTGACGTCGAAACAGAGGGGGTGGCACAGTGGTCCAGTGAGGAGATGGTTAGTGCCATCTCCTCACCGCTCCACAATCCCAGGTTTGAGTAGTTCAACTACGCAATCGTACCAGAAATCCATTTTTCAGCTCGTGCGCCCACATGGGTTTCTACTGAACTTACCATCTCTGTTTCCTGGGAGATGCAACGCCTGCGTAGCTCCTCCATGCGCTCGCTGACGTCACTGAAGCACGTGTTGTAGTACTCGGAATATTCCTGCGCTAGATCATCAATGGTCCCCAGAGAGCCATCCTGCTCACACAGAGACAGAAACGAGGCTTATTATTAGGGGGTGCACTAATAATATCTGATATCTAAACTCTTTATCTATCTAATACGTAGTTGTCCCTGCTATCGCAACGTGACTATTTGCCAGTGCGATTGTGGAACCGTCAACAGCACATAGTCGACACGGCGAACGGGAGAAACGGGAGAACGCGTTAGCTCCATCATTTTTTAAAATCCAGTCTCTGAACCAGTACCTGCATTCAAACCTCGTCACCATGCCGTCGGATTAGTTCGGCAGATGTTGTAAAATAAATCGGTAGTCCACCGCTAGTGATAACGTATGTCCTGGAGTATTCAGGAGACTCCTTATTGAGATCTATTATAGGAGATACAATCCATGCAACTGAAAGTCATCGTCATTGACCTTTAACTGATGCATCGCCCCGTAATGCAGCCAATTAATTCATACGGTTTCTAAACACTAACGTTTTAAGCTTTCATAGCTTTGCTCACATTACACTGCGAATTCATGGCAGACGTCTAACCACCCATACAGGGCTGCCATTGAGGAAGACACAACAAATCTGTTGTTCTGCACTAATGATGTCCGGTCTCTCAAAATGCAATACGCCCGTCCATTAGAAATGTAAGCATATTAAGATACAAGAAAGAGACAAGAAACAATGTTACATTATGAAAGGGGGGGTTACGGCGGCAGCGTACATGCTTGGACCGTATCAACTGTAAATATACGGAGCCTAAAATGCTCTATTAAAAAAAAATCATCACTGTGAGATAAATGCAGCAAACTGGCAACATTAAAACCATCAAAAAGGGACATAAAAACACAAATGATTTCATACTACTGCATTACTACTAAATCTCCTGTGCAATAACTGCCTAATATTTTTGTACAAAATTTGGTACCACTGTATTTTAGCCGCCCCTTTCTGTACTACTGGTTCCCTAAAGCGTCAAGTGCTGGATTGGGAGATGACGTAGCGGTGTAACGCTCTCACACACACACACACACACACACACACACACACACACACACACACACACACACACACACACACACACACACACAGATGTTAATAGATGATTCGATTAATAATGAAGTCATACAGCACCCTTACAAACAAGTAATGGGGAGTTAAACAGCACAAATGTACAAACCAGCACACGGTCAATGACTGGCAAAAGAGCACCACTGCACTGCACCACTGCACATGGCCAATAAAAAGCAAAATATATTATTACAAAATAGGTATTTCCCTATAGGTCTATACACCATGGAGGGAATATAGGCAGAATTGCACACAATATTGTCCACACAGTCCCCTCATTTTGTACCTCGCTGAATTTATTCCCCTGCCAGAGATGCAAAGTGGAAGTCAAAACACTGGAGAAAGCAAATAACATTTTCATGACAGTTGCTCTGCTTGTGTATTAGTGCGTGTAAGGTCTGTGCGGCATGTCAAAGCATCCTCCATGCCAATGTATGCCTGACATGTGAACTATAGGGGGCGCTGCTGGGCCATAACCCCAGGGTCTGAGCTTTTGAGGACCAACCTTTCATAAATATTTTTTGGATGTGCTGGTTTTGGCAACGGGACTATACAGGGTGTCACCCAGAGATTAGCTGCAGTTTTAAGGAAAGAGGAAACAGTTGCTGTAAAACCCCACAGAGTTAGCTGTTGCAGGTCTTTAGCACCTTTGGATTGATTCCACACAGCCTTGACTATAATTAATATTTCTCAGCTTCTTATTTGGTGCATCGTAACAGCCACTTAGTGCTGTGAGTCCTTAGTGTTCAGTGGAGTTAAGAGGAAAGCCCCCAGGTGATCTGGGGTTAGAGGTGTTAAGCCCTAGTTATACTTCTGCTTGACTTTAATGCATGACTTTGCACATGGTAGAGCCTCACAAGTACAGGATTTCATACTTGACACTTAGGTTGCAGTATTCTTTAAATACAGAGTTATCTGAGTGTTTGTATGATCTTTCGTAGATCAATCGGTTTGAGCACAGTTCAGTTAAACTTTGGCCAAGTACACAGTTATTGTGATCACTGACACTGCATATTGTGCTGGGGTGAGGGTGGGGGGCATGGTACAAGACAACTTAGCATAAAGGAAGAACTCCCTTATTTAGGTCATTCGCTCTATCTAGGTTTTAATCCACCACTCAGTTTCCATACATCTCATAGTCACTGATGATTCTCCAACTTGTCTCTTCATGTTGCTTCTTCAACTCTGACTGCACCTTTTTGATCTCTGCCTTATGTCCTGACCTGAGAACCCTCTTTTTTGTTCAGTATGTGTTTAAGTCATTGGTAGTTCACTGTTTATTCCTGAGAAAGCAACATACTGTCTTTGTTATGCAAAGTTATGTGGTACAGTGTCTGAATTCTTCAATATCACACCAGCGTGATGTAAATACCAAATCCCAGTCTATATTTTTTAGACTGCAGAACCATTAGTGTGCTGTGGAAAGAACGAATCTGCAGTGTTAGCCGAGGGTGGGGTATACAGTGCTGAAAATTCAAAAAGTATTTGAACTTTGGTAGTCGTTTGGGGTTCCTGACCATAGGGAGAAAGGGTAAAGGGGATTAACAAAGTATGCATAGAAATAGATAGACCACAATATGTAATTATAGAACTAGAAAGTACGTCTGCAAGATTAGGTATATTAATAAAATGAATAATAAGTGTAGGTAGACAGTGTCCCAAATAAAGTGAAAGCTGAATGTGTATACATACAAGAGTTTGTGTGTGTGTGTTATTATTCTACCTGCCAAAATAGAATTGCCTCCCACAGATTATGAAACATTTTGCACTGCAGAAAGAGTGATGGAGAAAAGTCAACAGGAAGCTCAGCAGAAAAAGTAGGACATGGTGCAATGACTCAAGCATTCTCTTCCTGTAGTCTGTAAAAGAGTCTCTGAAGAATTGCTTAGAGACAAAAAACCCTCCCATGTTTTCTTTTCTTATTGTTTGAACTTTTTTTCTTGGTGTGCCCTCGACAAAAATCTTATAGTATAATGAAAGAAAACTGCTTTTGGAAGATAAGACAAATAAGCGTCACCTACTTGAAAAATACATTGTATGTTTTTGATTGCCCTTGTTTACACACATAATTGCTGTCTTTTTTGATGTATATACACAATTACACAGGTTCATGGGTGTGCCACTCTAGAAGAAAGGTTTATGAGACAAAGGATCAATATTTTAATATTTAAAAGTAGGCTCTGTGATATTTTGAGTAGGTCTACCTTAGATAAGGTATTGACCTTTATTGACCTTGAACTCTATAGAACTAGGTTACATTATATGGGCGTGCATCATGCCATTATATATTTTCATTTAATGGTTGTTGAAGGCCTAAGCATGTGATTGGCTGGATTAAATAAATACTGTTTAGATAAATGAAACTTGGTTATATTCCCCGTTTATGAAATTATTCCAAAATATGACATTTATAAATATAAACAAGCGTTGTGTCAGACCCTCCTGTTTTATTGTGCACAGCAGGCTTGGGAATGCAACTGTAGCTTACAGTCCTCATTTCCCCAAATGCCATATACAAACCAGAGAAGCTCAGCATTGAGAACCACTGAGCTAACCTAGTTCATATATAGCCTATGCAGAGGTGGGGGCTGTCAATTATGGCTGTGTTCCAAGGTCTGTTGCAGTCCTAACTGACTTCTTACTTCCACCTCCACACATCAGTGTGTTACCTAAATTTGTAAAAAAAAATAGATATTGGTTACCTAGTGGTTAATTATATGTGAATGGTTGTTTATTTTATATTGTGACTTTGAACACCATAATATATACTGTATGCACTGGCTTATGCACAATATAATATGTGATGAATGCAACCCATGCTCATGCTCTATCCAATACACAATTAACAGGCTGGAAAGAAAGTCCCCTGAGCCACTATATCATGCTGACATAATTGAAAGTTGGTAGATTTTTAAATATATCAGACCAGGAAGTATCATAAGAAGTAATGGAAGTAATGGAAGTTTTTAAAACTTTTGTTAAGATACACACACAGAGTGGTAGTATATATAAATGCAGTGCATATTCGTTTACCTTATTATTATATCCCTTTAAAGTCAAAGGACAAGGATGAAAGGGCAGTGTCTTACATCAATATATGTTATCTGGTTTCCTAAATGCAGATCACCTGTGAGACCTGCAGTGTACCAGAGTAGAACACTCAGCATCAATAATGTTCTTTCAGTTTTCCTCTGTGGAAAGGTGTCAAGGACATCTATGCACACCAGCACAGAGAGAAGACTCAAAAACACATTTGAACAAGTGATTTTACAACACAAAACCACTATTGATGTAACATTTCTCCACACATTTTTGACTGGGGCAGATCAGGACTGCAAGACAGTCCAGTTGCTGTACTCTCTATTTCCGTGGTCATACCTTTGTAATGTATACAGCATGTGGCTTTGTACTGAAAAATGCATGGATGTCTCCGCACAGGGTGTCGCCTTGTCATCCTCTTTTCTGCATTAAGGCTGCCATCACAGAAGTGTAAATTACCTCTCCCAAGTGCACTGAAATCCAATAATTTTTTATTAACAATGAAGTTGATCAGACAAAACACAAAAACAAAAAACATGAATATATTTATTAATGTTTTTATATTTATATTTATTATATGTTCATATATACTGTCTACAACGAATTAAAAGTTAAAGAATTTAAGGAATGCTGCATATACTTTTTATGTTTGTTATCCATACTGTAATGATTTTTCCTCATTTGGTGCTGTATGATTTGACACCTTGACCCTCGGTTTAAAATGAATACAAAATTGTGAGTGTACTTTTGGAAAATACAATATATATATATATATATATATATATACACCTTTCCAGACGAAGTTCTAGTGTGAAGCTCTAGTGACCTCCATGCCCAAGAGGTTTAAGGCAGTCCTGGAAAATATTGGTGGCCACACAAAATAACAAAATACAGCTCATTGCGAGCTGTTTAGACATTAATGGCAGTGTGTTGAATTTGCACAGTACATTTACGCTATTATACAAGCTATAGAGTAACTACTTTACATCGTATCAATGTGTCATATCGTCAGTGTTGCCCCAAGAAAACGTAATAAAATAGTTACAAAAATGTGAGGGGTTTACTCACTTTTGTGAGATACTGTACATGTATATATATTTGACCAGAAAAAAAAAACTTATCATACAGCATTTATATTGTCAATGCAAAAGGAAAACCAGTTACCAACCATTGAAATAACTCAAAGTTTATTATACAGCTCCCATGGATTTGAGTGACTACACAAAGGATATATGACATGTTACATGACAATCAAAAGTTATATATATGGCATTCAGTGGTTTGAAACATGCTGGCAAGCATTTTATTAACTGAAGGAAAAACAGTGCAGTTTGAGAAACACAATCTTGTTTTGAGACCATAAAAATGTAAATGCTGCAGTATTTGTCAAGACATTCAAGTTACAGACTTTGCAAAGACTAAAAATATAAAATGTGTAAACAGAAAACATGGGAGTACGACTTGAGACATGAGCTGAAGACATACATGAATATGTTACAAGATGTTTTATCTCTGTGCCTGTTTTCTTTGTGCATGTTGTGATTTTGCATGGCACAACAACATTATTACACTTGTGCTAAACCATTATGTGTCTCAATGCAAATGTCTAGCAGTTTTGAAATGCAAAACCAAACCTACAACTTGCAACTGTTAGACAAAATATTTCAAAGGTGTATAAATCATCTGCAATACATTTACAATATGAACCATGTCTGTCCCAATATGCCAGTGTGTAATTCAGAAAGAGACAAGAGATATTATTTACTAATACATTCACAAGCACATTATGTGTTCAAACAGATTTTCAGCGATAGGACACTTACACCACACACTAACTTACATGGATGAAACTTAGCATCTGTGTTTTTGTCAACACCAAAGGCAATGTAGCAAAATACAGTATATTCTTTGGAAAAATCAAACAAAGCAAGGCAGCTGTGAAGACAAAATATGTAATAAAAAAAGTCAAAGTCAAGTCAAAGTCATTAACTATGATAGAGGTGTGTGACACACCTAGATGTTAAACCTGTGTGCTAAAACGCATTTGAAGCTTTTACATTGTTGAACAACACTCATGTTGTTCACTCAAATGAGTGAATTGAGAAATGTCTGCCTGGCACTTAACATACAACAAACATCTGTAAGTTAAGCCCTGCACCCTGCTTCTCCCGCTGTGTTTTGATCTAAAATAATAAGAACTGAATCTAATCTTTAAATGCATTTTCTCCATCATTTGTAAACTATATATATTACCAATTTTCTAACACTATTTTCTCTCCGCAGTGCACTCGATCCATTTCCTGGACTCTATAAGGTACTCATATCTTGTCGTTTTATCCTGAGGAGGCAGGATCAAGGGCCAAGATTCTTTGGCATGGTTACGGCAACACTTAACAAGATGTCGTAATTTTC
>JAUZST010014928.1:0-10411 GCA_034779995.1 Parotocinclus haroldoi
GTAAATGTATAACAATGAGCCTTTTTCAGGTCCCTGTGACCAGGATAACTGGATTAGTGCAGTTCAGCCAGTTATAGAGAAGAGAATACAAAAGTAAGCATCTATATTTCTAAATTATAAGTCACTCTCTCTGTGCATTTTTGCTAAATGTAAATAAAATAAATGACCCTGTTGTTTTTGCATATCAGGTATAGTGAGGGGGAAATTCGCTTTAACTTGATGGCTATTGTCTCAGATCGCAAGATGATTTATGAGCGTAAAATTGCAGAACTACAGGTCCACCTTGCAGAGGTAGGTGATATGTGATGTATTTTTTTTAACGCTGCTGCTAGTCTCCTGTAATCAAAAATGCCTTTAATTGTCTCTCACAGGAAGAACCCATGGATACAGACCAGAGCAGTAATCTCATGAGTTCCATCCAGACAGAGATTGCCAAGTACCAACTGCTGATTGAGGAAGAGAACCAGAAATTTAAAAGATATAAAGTAAGATATTATCACTTATGACATGCATGTCTTTGTTATAACTTGACCTGATGCATATCTTATAACTTCATAGTAGGTTATTGAGTTTGTTGTCTCTTGATGCCAGGATTTTTTTTAAGCTGTTGGAGGCTTTTATTAAGGTTAATGCATTTAGAATCGCACACTGCAAAGAAGCGTGTCCTGGTTGCTTCATTTCTTGAAGATATGTAGTAATGTACTCAATCTCTTATTTTTTTTAACTGATAGATCCAGTACACTAACTTACGCACGACTAGTATTTTTTACTAGTCAAAAAATGTCAAATGAATTGAAAACTAGTCCACTACAAAATGCACTATATAAAAGGCTAAAAGTGTTGGAATATCTGAAGGTTCCCTGATCCTGCAATTTCCCAGCTGTTGCAAGGCCTCTGTAACACGATTTGCCTGAAAGCGAAGCTTGGAAAGTCATAGGATGTCTTGAATTTAGTCAAACACAGACAACAGTGGTAACAGAACTTGGAACATCCCAAAGTGTGATTTGAAGGCTGTGCTATCACTTTCAAGAGACTGGAACAGTACGCAGAACTATATGGCAGGGTCTCTCATCTGGCTCAACAGTAAGAGGTGACCGCTACTTGACCTTATTAGCAAGTAGGAGCACGTGCAACAATGTAACCGAGTTGTGATAATTTCTTGCTGCCACTGGATGATGGATTTTCTACCCAGACCATACAAAATTGGCTCCATTGTGTTGGACTGCATACCTGGTGACCAGTGGTAAGCATTCCATTATCTGCTGGACACAGTAGAACCTGTAAAAGGGCTGATGAGCATCGTCATTGGACCTGTGATGAGTGGTCAACTATCCTCTTCTCTGACAAGTCACGGTGTAATTTGCAGCCTAGTACATTCCCAAAACATTGAATTTCTATTGAAGTGTGTAGTGCATGCTTTTTCATGCTGTTAAGTCAAATAAGTCCGTTGCTAATACAAAGAAAACAGGTCAGACGGAACTGTCAGGAAATGTTTTATCAATCTCAAATGGAGTGGCACATTGATTAACGCTGTAGCTTCAGCTATAAGCTCTCTGGTTAGATATCCTTCTCAGTATACACAGTACCTGTCTGTGTGAAGTGTGCATGTTCTCCCTGTGTCTGTGTGGGTTTCCTCCACTTACTCTAGTTTCCTCCCAGATTCCAGTGACATGAGTTCAGTTGGTGTCTCAAGTGTGCCAATGTGTGGCATGTTTGGGAGTGTAGTTCTGTCTGTCCTCCCATCTGTGTCCTGTGAAGAACTAAGCAAATGCATATAAATGCAAATAAAGAAAACCCACACATACGTAACAGGAAGATCTGGAGCTGTAAAGAAACAACGCTAACCACATGCACTGCCATGTTCCCTTATTATTATTTTGAATAGTACTTGTAGTAGTAATGTTGTTAATATTTTGTAGATTGAAAACATTCGAAGAAAGCACAACTACCTTCCATTCATCATGGAATTACTAAAGACCCTTGCGGAGTATCAACAGCTCATACCATTGGTTGAAAAGGTATGTTTAAAAAAATATTTATAATGCATTATATGCAGGTATATCTGCATTTTTACTTTCCTTACCTGCTTAATTCAAATGGTTGTTATCTGTATATGCACATAGACAATTTCTATTTTCATTGCCTTTTCTGACAGTCTTAGTTTGTTGGAGACAGTAAACAAACCCTGGTGATTATCTTGTACAACACCAATTCCAATTCATTTGGGACGTTCCGTAAAACATCTCTGTAGAGTGGGCAGCTTTGAAGCCTGAATGGTTCGGCTCTTGAGGCTGTTCTGGGACAGATAGAGAGATAGTTGGTTATAAACAATGTGGTTGTAGAGTTGCAGGACAGGGTCAGTTGCAGGATTTCTTCTGTTGGGAGGGTGGAAAATGCAGTAATGATATAAGAGAATGATGTAAAGGATGAGGCTTACATAGAGAAGTAGAGCCAAAGCTCTGGTATATGTCAGCAGCTTTTTTTCATAGAAGACTAAAAACTCTGCAGCAATCAGGCTGGATGGAGGTGGAGGAGCCAGTGGGTTGAGAAGTGAGGAAAAGATGTTGTTCAACTTGCCAGAGTCCCCAGTAGATTTTTCCTGCTTCTCCTTGTAGAATCGAGCATTGGCAGAAGTAATGTCTGGTGAGAATCTAGATAGGAGATTACGGTACAGGTCGAGTTCAGCAACAAGTAAAGCTTTTCTCCACTTTCACTAGCTGATCTCAGTTCTTTCCTGCGTAAAACATCGGAAAGCTGAGGAACAGAGTTGGAAGACTTTTTCTGTTTGGAGGATAAGGGACATAGGAGGTCAATGGAAGAGGGAAATGAAGATTTAAGTGTCAGTGTCAGTCCAGAGACAGAGAAGGGATGATAGGATTTGGGTAGCTATAGAGGAAGGTGGAACAGAGTGAAGTTTTAGTCAGGAAGGTGAAGGAAGCAATATGGTTGTCAGGTTGGGTAGGGAGCAGAATAAAGGTTACCAAGTGATGATCAGAGGATGAGGGGTGAAGGAGTTCTGGGGAGATATTCAGGTTTCGGTCAGTGCCAGGAAGTCCAGGGTGTAGTGGGAAGCTAAGGCTGAGATGAAATCAGCCTTGTTCATGACAGATTGGCAGTTTAATTAACCCATAAACTACTGCTGATTGAGACTGAGACAGTAGATGTTAGATGAGGTTACTGGCAGTATGGCCTCCAGAAGGAAGGTGGGTGTTCTCTGGTCTTTAAGAGACGATAACAGAGATGGGTTGCACACACAGTTGCATGGACTACTTTTAAACGTAACAGAACAGAATCAGCATGATAATACCAAGTCAGAATACTACTACTTAAAGCACACTAGTTTACTGAACTGGCTAAACTTCAATACATAATGCTAAGCCCTGTCCACAATTCACACCTTAATTTAGACTGAAACTACACCAGAGAACACAATGGTAAACAGTGACAATAACAAGACGACAAACAGCAACATTAACTGAATCAGCAAGATAATACCAAGTCAGAATCCTACCTTATCAGGACACAATATGTTCCAAGATTAAACTTAAATTTTTCAACCCACATTCATTTGAATACACTACAAAGACAATATACTTAATGTTCTACTATAGTGAGTGTTCAAACTGATACACTTTATTGTTTATTTGCAAATATTCACTCATTTGGAATTTAATGTCTGCAACACGTTCCAGAAGAGTTTGGGGGGGGGGCCTGTTTAGAACATAAAGGGAGCATCCCCAAAAGGCTCAGTCATACACAAGCGAGGATGGGGTGAGGCTCACCACTTTGTGAACAACTGCATGAGCAAAAAAGTCCAACAATTTAAGAACAACATTTCTCATCATTCAATTCCAAGAAATGTAGCGAATTTAGAATTTCATTAATATCATCAAAAGATCCGGAGAAATCTCTGTGGCAAATCTGCAAACCAACATTGAATGCCCGTGACCTTCGATCCCCCAGGTAGCACTGCATTAAAAATCGACATCATTCTGTAACCGTTATTACCACATGGACTCAGGAACACTTCAGAAAACCGTTGTCACTGAACACAGTTTGCAAAGTGAAAGCCATCAACAACCAGAAACTCTACAGCTCATCTGAGATGGACTGACGCAAAGTGGAAAAGTGTCCTCTGGTCTGACGAGGAAACGTACACATTTCGAACTGTTTTTGGAAATCATGGACGCCATGCCCTCCGGGCTAAAGAGGAAACGGACTGTCTACATTGTTATCAGCACTAAGTTCCAGCATCTATGATGGTATGGTTGGTTAATACTTTACAGCAGCTTGAGACAATGCTCCACTGTAAAAAGTGCTATATAAATAAATATGACTTGACTTGAAGCTACAATTTCTGGGAAGGGTTATGCCAGGATACTGGAAATGAGAATTCATGCTATAATTGAACCTCTTATAAGGGTAGCGATGCAGATTCCGTCCTGACCCTAGAACTTCTGACCAATATATCACCCTCTCAAAGATGATTGAGGGGGCATGGGAGTTTACTACTCCACAAACGCTTTGTGGATTAGGAGAAGGCATATGACTGTGTTCCCACAGATATCCTGTGGGATGTTCTGAAGACTTCAGGGTATCTGGGTCACTGAGGCTGAACATTCAGTTCTTGTACTCTGACTTATGACCAAAAAGTGCAAACAAAAAAAACTACAGACTTGTTTAGTGTGGGCGTTAGAGGTGTTAAGGGTTGTGCGTTTCTCCACACCTGGGCTTGATATTTGTGGAGAGGATGACGAGGTGTAGCCTGGGAAAAGAAGGCTTCCAGCGGGGAGCCGAGAGTGTAATATCTGCTATTTGTGAATGCTGACCTTCTGTGCATATATGCATTTGGGTGATTGCAGCCGATTTCTAGTCTAAGATCATGCTTATCTTATATCTTAGAAAAAGATGACGTTCCCTTCAGATAGCGAGTGAAAAACTACGCCAAGTAAAGTGTTTTGTAGTAGTGGTAGGGAATAACAAATAAAAGCCCTGTTTTAAACTCCCATAGACGTCTCTTGTTAATGCAAGCAAGGTTTGTCCACTGGAGGGCAGCAAATAGTGAAATTAACCTACACTGTCTCAAAGCAGGAATCGGTCTGTGACCCAAAGATCAACTTTTTCTTCTCCGATAATAACAGGCTGATAATATTATTATTAAAATATTATTATAATATTAAAAACAAATGCCAAACAGAAAAAGGTGTAATACAAGTTGTGGTCAGTGAACTTCAGAATAGATCTTTGGTAGACATAGTGGGCACAAAAATGTACACTTTATTTTATTTGGGCTCCTCATGAGAGAGACAGTAAGGTAAAATCTATAAGACGGCGTCACACTGGGATTCACTTTTATATGTACATATTTAAGGTCATGAATAAACTAAGAACAGTCACAGTCAGTGGGGGGGACAGACGGAAAACGAAATTTGATTAAAATAAACTTTTTTCAATATAACAAATAACATGGGTTGCAACACGAGTTTGGGATTTTATTTTATGGTAAAAGAGCAGTGGTGTTTAAAAGATGCTGGGCTATTGACCCAAAGGTACAGCGCTTTAAAGATGCCACAGTTGGGCCATTGAACAAGGCCCTTAACCTCTTTAAATTGTACCAGTGCAACTAGAAACAGTCTTGTACTAATGATGGGAAGTGTTGCTGTTTACTCTGTCATACAAAGCGCTGTAATGGATAATACTGGAATACTCATTTATACCCCTTCTTTCTTTCTTTCTTTCTTTCATTAGGCAAAGGAAAAACAAAGTTCCAAAAAGATTCAAGAAGCAAAGTAGCAGCACAGAGCAAGTTTTCAGTTCCAAGCCACAGAATCTCCCAGTGTCCTTCCTCCACCTGTAATAATCAGGGCACCTGCAAAGTGTGGTGTTTACTGGCATACTGTCCATACCAGTCCATGTCTGCATGCAAAGATGCTTAAATAAACAAATGTCCTTTTCATAAAAAAAATAAGTGTTTTCAACCACTGTGATTTCTTTTCTACTGGAGTGTTACTTTTAGATTTGTTGAAATGCTTCTGTATTGTTTAGTAGTAACATATTATATTACCCATGTTGTTTTACTGCATGCAGTACAAAATCTTTGCCACATGACTTTACAATCTTTTCAAAAATTAAAGCCACATGACATTTCAGCTGGTTAATAAGGATATAATGGAAAATATGCATGTCTATTTATTTGAGTTTGCTAGTTATAGGTAAAGCTTGTTAATGGAGAATATAACATTGTTGTGATCATACTAGTTCTTCGTAGTCTCAACTGACTGACATAGAAGAAACATTTATCGCTGATTGCCATATAACTCAAGGAACTCGAGTTATCTTGTGTTCTGTACCATTTTTTGTTTTATTTAACCCCACACATATGAGAATGAATACTGCTTATCAAATGATCAAACTGTTTAACAAATACCATGTAAAATACAACATTTTGGTTGACATAAAAAGTGTACAATCAAAGCTTTTAGAGAAATAGATTGACAGCAGTCTGTTATTGTAGGACAATAAAGTACTTAAATGTGGAGCTGAATGCACATTGAGTGTAGAAACACAACGGTGTACCTAATAAATACTGTACGTAGTGAAATATTCAGGCACATATATATGATGGTTTGCAACTTGCACATAGGATTTGACAATTTATTCTTTCCCTGGTCTGAGTGTACATGAACTTTTATTGATGAGGGTCACAATGGCAATAGGGTGAGAAGGCTGAGAAGTTCTTGAATTCCAGATTCCAGCTCCTCCTGAGGATTCGCCAGTTGGGACATTCCTCCAGTGGTTCCTGGGTATGCCCAGAGGTTATTGTCCAGAAAGACATCACTGGAACAGAAACTCTACACTTCCCAAAGCATGTCCATAAGTGAATATAGGAACATCGACAGACCGGTGGAAACAGAGAACTAAGCTCTTGCTTCACTACCACGGACGGGTACACAGCCTGCATAACTACTATTGTTGATTCAATTCTGAAATTCACACTTTTTGTCCATTACTAATCAACAAGATCCTGAGGAACTTAAGCTATTCCACTAGGAGTATGTTTTTTTCCTCCTGCAGAGAGTACCCCGCTCTTCTCAGGGAAGATAACATTCGCTTTGTAATTGGAGGTGCTGATTCACATCATAGCCATTTCACACTCAGTAGCTTAATTAATGCATACACTGTATCTCACAAAAGTGAGTACACTCATATTTTTGTAACTATTTTATTACATCTTTTCATGGGACAACATTGAAGATATGTAGTCAGTCTACGGCTTGTATAACAGTGTAAATTTGCTATAATACAGCCACACTTAAGCTTGCCACTGGAATCCTTTTCTTCTCCGAAATTATGACATCACAAAACTGGTGGAAAATAGCCATGCAGACCAATTTGATACAGTATAGTCTGAGCACTCAACTTCTTTGGTTGACCATGGTGAGGCCTGTCCTGAGTGGAACCTGTCCTGTTAATCTACTGTATGATCTTGGCCAGCGTGCTTTTAGGGTGTTGACAATCTACTTATAACCTAGACTGTTTTTATTTAAAATAGCAATTCTTTTTTTTAAGATCCTCAGAGAGTTCTTTGCCATGAGGTGCCATGTTGAACTTCCAGTGGCCAATATGAGAGAGTGTAAGAGCAATAACACTAAATGTAAATCCTGCTCCCCATTGACAATTGAGACCTTGTAGTACTTAATCAGTCACATTACTAGGAAGGGAAAATGGCTAATTAGGCATAATTTGGCCATTTTCACTTCAGAGTGTACTTTTGTTGCCAGTGGTTTAGACATTAATAGCTGTGTGATGAGTTACACTATATTTCCAATAGTATTTGCTCACCTTCCTTGACTCACATATGAGCTTAAGCAACATCCCATTCATAATTCATAGCGTTCAATATGACTTTGGTTCACCCTTTGCAGCTAGAACAGCTTCAACTGTTGAACTCTTCTGGGAAGGCTGTCCACAAGGTTTAGGAGTGTGTTTATGGGGATTTTTGACCATTCTTCCAGAAGCGCATTTATGAGGTCACATACTGATGTTGAATGAGAAGGCCAGTCTCTGCTTTAATTCATCCCAAAGGTTGAGTTTTGAGGACTCTGTGCAGGCCAGTCAAGTTCATCCATACCAGACTGTGACATCCATGTCTTTATGGATCTTGCTTTGTGCACTAGTGCACAGTCATGTTGGACGAGGAAGGGGCCAGTTCCAAACTGTTCCCACAAAGTTGGGAGCATGAATTTATCAAAAAAGTTTTGGTATTCTGAAGCATTCAAAACAATCCCACACCATAATCCCCCCTCCATCAAACTTTACACTTGGCACAATGGAGTCAGACAAGTACCATTCTCCTAGCAACCGTCAAACCCAGACTCATCCAACAGATTGGAGAGAAGCACAATTTGTCACTCCAGAGAACTCGCCTCCACCTCTCTGGAGTCCAGTGGCGGCATGCTTTACACCACTGCATCTGACACTTTGCATTGCATTTGGTGATGTTGCTTGGACGCAGCTACTCGACCATGGTAACCCATTCCATGAAGCTCTCTGCACACTGTTCTTAATCTGAAGGCCACATGAAGTTTGGAGGTCTGTCTGGAGTGATTGACTCTGTAGTTGATGACCTTTTCGCACTATACTATTTCACAGCATCCGCTGACCCTGCTCCGTCAGTTTACATGGCCTATCACCTCTTAACTGAGTTGCTGTCATTCCAAAAACTTCAATTTTGTTATAATACAGCTGACAGTTGACTGTGGAATATTTAGGAGTGAGGAAATTTCACAACTGGATTTGTTGCACAGGTGGCATCCTATCACAGTTCCACGCTGGAATTCACTGAGCTCCTGAGAGTGACCCTTTCTTTCACAAATGTTTGTAAAAACAGTCTACATGCATAGGTGCTGAATTTAATAAATCTGTGGCCATGAAAGTGATTGGAACACCTGATTCAGATCATTTATTGGCAATATAGTGTATATTGTATAAATTTCATATTGTATTCATTTAGAACATCATACTCAATTACAGAAATTGCTTATTATTTAAGATAAGAAAAAATAAGATAAAGATAAGATCAACCTCATCATTCCCTGAGTGAAATTGAGAATTTATTTTAATTTAAATTTTAATAATTTATGTTAATGTATTAAAGCATAAACTAAAACAGAGGACATTATGAGCAGACTGAAATTCATATAACCTGAAGAAATTCTGTAAGACCTTTAACGCTAAATATTATATTTGTGTGTTGCAGTTTCCCAAAAATGTTACAATGTTTAAAAGAGCTAGGCCATGGCTTGTTTTGATACCGTTCTGATTGTTTATCACCCCTCTCTGAAAAGCTACACAGGAATATCACTGCAAATATACGCAATGCTTGGGTTTGGCATAGGAACTGATATGCTTGGTTTAGTCTGTGGCAGCTACAGTGGCTTCTCCTGCTCAATCAGTGTTGTATCAGCCGAGACTTTCCCATTAGCATAGACCAAACATAAACCACCAGTACTGAAAAAAGTGACCAAAACTTATACATCAGTCACTAACATTCCTTTCTGAGAAATGAAGTAAGCGTTCTCAAGTAAGTGTTGAAATATTTCGTTTTTAAATGAATTACATTAAAAATCTATTGTACTATGTTTGTGCCATATGGCAAAATTCAATGTGATAATATAGTGATAAAGGTGTTAACAACAAAAACAAACAGTATCTGCTTTTAAAATACCCACATCAGTAACAACCATGCTGGTTTTTCTAATTTGTATTCTTTTTATACTGTTGAGGTACTTATGTGAACATTTTACACTTACAATCACTCAGTAATGAGCAAATAAAGAAGGCTTCTGTGGTACAGAAAGAGTGACAATGTGTTACCATGGCTACATTACTATTTATTAAATGACACTCACTTCGTTGCAAAAGTGGACCAACATGGGACATTGAATTTGCATGGACTTGCAGGTTGACCAGCATACTAGCAGAATAACACATCATATGCAGGTATTTTTATGTTATGCCTAATTTTCACATTTAAAATTAAATTAATAATCTGTTGTTTTGAATAATAAGAGGAAGATTAACAGAAACCTGTTTAGTAATTTAGGTTACATTCCAAAAAAATAGACTGCATTACATACATACATACATAAATGCTCTAGTAAATCTATATATAAACTTCAATTGGTTCAGAATGTAGTGACTTGAGGTATTAAGTACACCTAGAAAATTGTATCATATCAGTCCACTTCTGTCATCTCTACACTGATTAACAGTTAAATTTTGCACTGATTGCAAAATACTTCTTGTAACATATGAAGCTCTACATGGCTTGGCCCAATAGTATCTAAGTGAACATTTAGTCTTATAATCCAGCTTGTCTACTTTTGTATCCTAGTGCCTAGGATATATA
>JAUZST010014929.1:0-10410 GCA_034779995.1 Parotocinclus haroldoi
TGAAAAGACAATTGCTTAAGTTTATGGAGAAATCTCTGTTGACAGCACTTGTAGAAACCTATAATAATATGCTAATTAAAATTGAGAAACAAATTTTGCAAATACTTACATGGTATGATTCTGTTGGTCCCAGGATAGAATTTCCACAACTTCATATGTTGGCAGTTTTACTTTATCAGATCAGTTGACGAGCCACAAATAAAATAAAAGGATAAGGAAAAAAATAAGGAAAAAAACTTCTCTTGCCCTAATCTGGACTTTGTTCTACCTCAGTAGTTTAGTTGTCGGGTTGTGCAGATTTCTGCATACTTGGCATACGCAGTTATCTGCCCTAGGCAGCAGGCACTAAAGACACTCCATATATCACACGGGCTATTCAGAGAGCTCGCTGCAGCAGACAGCCAGTCACCGAGTTTTTTGTTCGAGTCCTGGGAACGTTCTGTACTCTTCAGGAGTCTGCAGTATTTCCTTCTTTTAATTAGGGAACAGGGTGGGGACGTCAATGAACATCCACGGTAAATCAGTTTAGTTGAATTTTCCTTTTTATTGGTGAAGTCTAATATCGTGCAAAGACTTAATCAAAGACAAGTGAGATTGGTTAGATTACTTAGTGATCAATGACTAACTGACTTATTGATACTTCAGACATTCAGTACACCCAGTTGAAAAGCGGTCAGATTGAAGAAACGAATAAAAACAATCTGTAACAAATACACTCATTAAGATAAGAATAAGATTAAGAATGTTGTAGGACTGAAGCAGTAACGCAGTTAGACAATGAGAAATTGAAGCAGAGAGCAGGCCAAAGCCAGGAAGTCAAAGTCAGGAATGGACTTTTGGAAGGGTAGCTGCTGGTAGAAACTGTGTGAAAAGGCAAATGTATGCTAAAGCTCACAAAGACTGGAATGAGGATCAGTGGAAAAGGGTATTATGGAGTGACAAATCCAAGTCTGAGTTTATGTATTCACAATATGTTGTATACAGTCATTATACAAGAGTAGGAGAGAACCAGAATACCCAGAGTAAATCCTTGTGGACTGTGCTTTGGAGTTAACAGCCATCTTCTGGAAACAATGGGGCCTGGTATGTATCCCAAACAGGGCTTACAACACAAAATTGGGATAGTTTAGTTACAAACTAAATACTCATACTGTATATAGTGGTTCTGAAGTCCTATAGAAGCACTTCAGTTTCTTCTAAGCATGCCGGTTCAGCTGTGAGCTTTCATCCCAGTTCTCTCTCTCTGATAGACAGGTGTTTATTAGAAGGTGATGACAGTGTTACAGTGCTGGAGGACTGTGAATTTGATTTCTTCCTCACTTTTTTTGTGACAGCCTTGCAGAGGGAGGGTAGGGGCCAAGTGTGAAAACGTCCATCGCAGTTTCCTGAACTGTACCATGATCTGTCCTGAGGTCAGAGCTGTAGTTCTGTTAATGGCCAGGATTTGGATTTTGGTGGAGTGCGACTGATCCTAGATTGGAATAATAGAGCAGTTGCTAGGCTGCCCGGTGCCCCCTCCTAAGATCCTGCATCTGTGTCAACTGTCAGATTCAATAGAGAAGCACGCTGCAGTGGGGAAACACTCGTTCATTGACTGTGTCAATTCCAGCTACTTTAATGTGACACCATGGCACTGATAGGGGAGATGCATTGATTTCCCTTCAGCAGCAGCCGAGAGCATGTTTTAATGGCTATTATTCAGAGCAGGCAACGAGGCCCAGCTTTGAGGTGCTAAAACGCCTGTCCTGTTAACTTCACAGCATTTCAAGGCAAGGTTGAGAGAGAGGGGCCAACTTTTTCAGATTAGATTAGGAATAAGTGGCTTCTGTGGGAGTTAAAAAGGCATCAGGACAAGATGAATTCATTAATTGCCATGTTGCATAAGCATAAGTGCAATCAGGAAAGCTGGCCTGTGACCTAAAAGGGCAATAGTGACAAAAACTCATTGTCAAATTCAAACTCAAATTATTTCTGTAGTGTTTTTTACGATAGAGTGTTGTTTCACAACAGCTTAACAAATAGCAAATAAGCAAGCCTATGGCAACAGTGGAAAAGAAGAACGCCATAAATGAAGATATAGCCTAGAAGAGATGTATGAAAGAATTATACTATATTATCTATTAATTAATTTATTATACTAAAAACTAAATATACAGCCAGTAATTACATGACTGCAGAGGATATAGGACATGATCCCTTTTAGGTTGGCCGAGATGTATTTGCACTAAGAATAAAATAATGTAGATTTAAAAATAAATACAAACATGATAAACAACGCAGAGCTTCACTGAGTTATTGTAAGACTGAATCACAGTGTATTGAATCGTGAGTCATGTCTCGGCTGAAACGACTCATACGACTCAAGTTTATGGAAGTGTGCCAAGTACTAAGCAAATGACAAAAATCAACCCGAATTTTTCTGGTCAAACTGCACCAGGAACCAAATTCACTAATTCACAAATACCAACGTTTATAGAAAACTCCTTGGTTTGTGATACAATCACAATGCGACGGGATAATCTTAACGTAACCCCTCTTAAATCAGGGAGCATTTATAGTGTAAATGCATGTGAATAAATCAGCTCTGTAGTCTTGTCATTGTTATTCTTGGTGGTCTTATTTTATTTGTGATGACGCTTAGATTTTCTTTTCGACCACTGATAATGTTAACGTCTGCATTTGTACATTAATCAACTCTGAGAGATCTTTAAAGTGATAATCCCTGAGTTTGTAAAAGCTGCCGCCTGCGGCAGAACGGAGCACCAGCCGTCATTTCTTCCTACAGATCAAAAGCCCTGCGTTTAAGCACACACAGCACCAATAAAAGTGAATGACTCGGCACGAGTGTCTGCTGTCTTATAAAGAAAAGCGGCAAGCATGATATAGATAGAGGGATAGAAAGAGAGCTCACTAATAGGCCCTTGACAAGATGCCAGCTCGTTGTTCGTATCATGTCATCTGTAAGGGCTGAGAGAAAAGCAATGGCTGCCGCTGGGCCTCATCCTTTCCCTGCCCTTACGGCTCCGGCGGTTCAGCGTTTATTTGTGTTGACTGGTATGGCTTTGGCAGTGTGACAGAATCTCAGTCCTGAAATCAGACAGTGCCATGATGTTCAGTGCCGTGTTTAGATCCTGACAGGTCCCCCTATCCTTATAGCTGGCACATTAGCCTGCTGTGGCTAACTTCGCGTCATATCAAATGCAGCCATCTGACACGATAACCGATCTGGCACATGGAGGACGTGACCCAGTCTGTCTTTTGTAATGGGCTGACAGGCAGAAGCTTGGAAATAAAAGGCTTTCCTCAGTTTCATGTAGTAGAAATTAGTGTCAGTCAAAGCTAAGTGCCTGTTTTTCATCAAGAGAGGAGAGATACCACGATGAGAGAAGGGCGTTTACTGCCAGCACATTACAGAGATGCCCAGGCCTACATAAAAGGCTAAATGGATTATATATAAAGGGAAATTTAAGTCAGCATTTTCTAAAGGACTGAGTATTAACTACCCAGTATTGGGGGACCCATCGGTGTAAGGTCAATGGTGGATGTAAAATTAAAGTCCAGCCATATTTGAGCTTTCCAATCATCTGAAGTCTAATTAATGAAAAAATATTGTTTTAAGTCGTAAGTGTCCATTGTCTATCCCAGACAACACAGAATACATATGTAACCATGACCTGGATAGGACACCAGTCATTCCTGGGCTTGGCAGGGGTCTTAGAGGCCAATATTTTCACCCATCCCACTGGTTGAAAGCTGCCAGAACTCGGATCCCAGTCACCACGGTAAGCGTGTTTGATAACTAGTTGATAAGTGACTATTGCAATATAATAGGGATTATTAAATAATAATGTTAGAGTGTCTTATTGTACGTTTGATTTAATTCTTATGACTATAAGTGTCTGGTAAAAGGAGTCTTCTCAGAAGAGTCAAGGATGTTTATGCATGATGATTATGATGTCATTTGAGGGTCTCCACAAACTTAGGGAAGTGGGTTCCAAACGGTAGTTTAATGTAATCAGGTTTAATGCGGTCTACGCTATCATTTTTATTTTAATGTAATTTCTCTACTATCACACACTGTACTGTATAGTTTGTGTGAGTCTGGCTAAATCAGTTTATGGAGGTCCTTAAACCTTTTACAAGCATGCATCCTGAGGACATTAAGTGACCAGAACCACTAATGCTCATAATATCGAATATATGAAGTGTTAGGGTTCCTACCTTTTGCCCCAGAGCGTTCGGCCATCCTCGCCGGTCACCATTACAGAGCTAACGGTGAGGCGGTTTATATCCAGTGACCCATTTACGACCTGATTACGAACAGCTGCTTCTCCGGTTATTTAGGTGCAGGTATTAGCGCTGTCTGCTGCCAGGTCATCTTCATTCGGTACGCGTGCCCGACCACCGGCGCGCTTACGCACTTGCGCGCACCTTTAGGGTTAGTGGGTAATGTCCTGGGGCTTTTAGTGCCAAGGGATACGCATGGGGGGGGGGGAACCCCCGACGTATTTAATGTTTTAGGGGCACTTTGAGGGTCTCCCGTCCCATACCCGTGCGCTCCTCGCATGCCTGAGCTCATGCTCTTCTGCCGTTGACACTCAACAAGCCTCACTCCAGCCGGCTGCCCGTCCTGAATGGGATGCGCCCTGGCTAGGTTTACTCATGCCACCCGTGTGCCTCCCCTCTGGCGCTTCTGCGCCTCTCGCGATCGTTTTCTGGCGTTCGGACTACCTTCGTGCCTCGCCACTTGGGAGACGTCCCAAATCGTGCTCTTTGCACGCCTGCTCCGTTGGCGCTTAGGCACTCCCTCGCAATCAGTTCACGTGTTGGTCCCAGTCGGTACGCAACACAAGCGGCGCGCCATTTCATCCTTTTTTTTGCGATTGCAAAGTGCTTTCGCTCCACCCTTCTTCCCCTTTTAGTATTTTATATTATTTCCCCATTATTATTATATGTCGTGGGATTCCATCAATCCAGCATCCTTGGGTCCTACCACATCTCATAACATGAATCATACAGAATAATATAAAGCACACAGTTATGAAATCTCAGTAGACAAACTATGATAGCTGAATGGGTTCTACTGAACTCCACAGTTTCTCTCGATATGATATGTATGCAGGTTTGCAACTCAGTCTTTTATCCATAAAGAAAAGCTTTGATGTAGTCCTGACCTTAATGCTATAATATCAGACACTAAAAGGAATTCTAATTCCATTTATGAGCTTCTGTCCCAACATCAGTGCATCTAGAGGATTGCAGGATTCTCAGAAGAGTCAATGATATCTCTACGGCAAAAGATCATACTGGGTGTCCACAAACTTTAGACTCTCTGGTGTACTGCCGGGTAGTAGTGGTCATGATTAAGGTCTCCTTTTTGAATTTCTTTTCTACCTTGTACTTTCCATTACAGATCCTATTTCACTAAGATCTTGGGACTTAAATATGACTGTGTATTGCATCATACCGTGCAGTACAATATGTTCTTAATGTCACATGGCATCATACTAAGCGTGAAGTGGAGGTACGACTATAATGTACTGCCTTGGGCCATGTGGAGTGGGGGAAGAAAGAGGGAGAGGGAGAGAGAGAGAGAAAACATGATTTTGTTCTGTTTCATGTTCTGTTTTTTATCCATTATTTTAATTCCTGAAGATTTCGAATCCTGAAGTGCTAAATGTATATTTCTCTTAATAAGAATAATCTGCTTGTAGGTTGAGTCACTTTTTCATTTAACCTGCTGCTTCTTAGGTCAGTTAAACAGATTGCTTTTTATTGCGCCTCAAATGCACATTTTAATCGGATGAACACGGCCGGTGTTCGAATGCAGAAACCACGTGCATTAAGATGTGGGCCTACCATGCACCTATACGACTGCATGCACGTGTGTGTGTGTTTTGCCAATGACCAATGACGGTGCACTTGTGTGTGTATGCATGCGCATGTGTGTACATTAATTCATGAGTAGCTGTGTGTGTGTGTGTGTGTGTGTGTGTGTGTGTGTGTGTGGTCGTATGTTTGCAGGAGCATATAACAACACATGACGAGATGAGAAAGCACACATTTCCTTATTAGGAGCCGAAGTCAAAAGGCCCACGCAGGACCCCCTGGCAGGCAGCGCCCCCAAGATTAAGACACATATTGGATCCATGATAGAGGGCAGAAAGTTCATTTTGGAAATAAAACAGAATATTATTCATATTCCTTTTAAAATTCAGATTGCCAGCTGACCTGTGACTCAGAGAGAAGTGTATTACATTCACAATGAGCTGCACTTCTCTCCAGCACAGACATCTCTGTTTCTCTCTCTCTCTCTCTCTCTCTCTCTCTCTCTCTCTTTCTTATTCTTTTATTCACAGAATTCTAAGAGAATTACTAAATGTTCAGACTTCAAGGCACCAACAATGAACAAATAAGTAAGTTTTAAGTATACAAGATATATCTGTAAATATCTATATATCCTTTCATATTATTACATTTATTAAAATGACTTGATTTAGTTACCATCGCAGATTTTTTTTTGTAATGTTATTTTTTATATGAAAATCAATTTGCTATATATCAGTAACAACAACATAATGATTGAGTTTTATCTTGTATTTATTGTTGCTCTTAAAATTGTTTGACTACACTGTTAGTTATAGTTATTAATATTATATATATTAATTATATATTCATATATTCATATGTTTAATATATGAGTTTATTTATTATTTTGTTATTTTGATAATATTATAAATATAATGATTTACTACTTGATTTATGATTTATTACTACTTATTGCTGTTGTTGGTGTTGTTACTACTAATAATAATAATAATAACATTGCATTGATGATGTACTGATATCCTGACTAGAGGTAGTTTCTGCTATGCGCAATCCTCATGTCAACCTGTTGTTGTTCTTGTAACGTCAGAATAATAATATTAATAATAATTATTATAATAATAATAATTTGTTTAGGTATGAAATACTAGAACCCAGCCAGAGCTGCTATAGAGCTGAACACAAACAAACAGACAATAAAGAGAATGAAACAGAACTTGCAAGGTCGGGATATAACTCAGAAGGAACACAAATACGCTCATGCTCCCTTGAACAGGAAAAGTACGGAATGGCTTCAAATCTGGAATGTCGGTAAGTTTTCTGGAATTAATTGTTTGACTGTCCAAAACATGAACTTTCTTTTTTCTTTAACCATTCTTTGGCAGAGCAACTTGTGTACTTATGGTACCTGGTTTCTTCCATGTTCTCTTAAGATTCACTTAAGATCTCATCTGTTCACAAAATCTTTTTCCAACAGCCTTCTGCTACGTGATGTTCATCATTGTTCTTTTTGGAGAGCAGTGGCTTTGTCATGCACATCACTGTTCGGTGTTCACTTGATGGTGAACTCATGAGCATTAACATTAGTCAATGTGAGAGAGGCCTTTATATTCCCAGGGTTCCTGTGTGATCTTGTGGATCATTTTCTCACCTTACTCTTGTAGTGATCTTTGTTGGTTGACAATGTAACAATGGTCTTGATTCCCTTCCTAAAAAATCTATGAATTTGATGGATCCAAACTCTTTCAACATGGTTTTGTGCGCTTTTTCATAAGCACCAACAGCTTTTTTTTTTTGAGTTATTCAGAAAGCTGTTTTGTTAATGCCATAATACAACTCTGTGTTTTGAAGATAAGCTTACGAAATTCAACAGGGCACACACTCATACCTGATGGTCATCCCATTGATTGTAAGCACTTAATTCAACTTAAACGCTTCACATAGTTGCACAGACATGTAAAAATGAATCAATTATAATATTTTGGTCTTCACTTCACATGATAGTCGGGTTCACTTTATCTGCTTTTAGGAGTTTTAGATCCTAGTTATGAAGACATTTAAAACATTCTAAAGGGTCGACAAGCTTTCAAGCACCTCTGCATGTAGAGGCAAATGTTTTTACTGTATCTAACATTTAACAACATTAAAGGAATAATTAATTACTACAGCCAAAATACCATTTAGAATCTCATTTACGAACAACAAAGCACAGTTGCCTCACAGCTTTAGAGATCCTGGGTTCGATCATGATTTTGCATGTTCTCCCTGTGTCTGTGTTAAAATATACTCCAGCTACTTCTGTTCCCAGTACATTCCAAAGAGAATTTTAATATAACTTGCTCCTGTCATGAATTCCTGTTGGCTGAGATGCGACTTTAAACTGTTTAAACTGAAATACTGTCCATTCAAAGATAGTTTCCACTGCACTAATACACAGTCACAGATATTACAGATCTTTTTGTGATGCCTTTAAGATATAAAATACTAAACTAAATTTGGCAGCTTCTCCATTTTTTTTATCAGTTTGATAAAAGAGTTGCACCTAACTTCAGTGCCTCGAGCTTTTCATTCTTCCTTCATCATAATTTCTCCATGCAATGCCCTTGCCACTTAATTGCTCTCTGCCCCTCCAACATGTTTGTAATGGCAAAAAGCAGCACATAATTCTTAGTTTGTTGGCTGGCGTTGCCCAATTTCCAAAAGTGGAGTGGTGTGATAAGCGTCAGGCGGGCAGCTGGGGCCATGAATCACGGTCTGCCAGGCTGGGCTCGGGATAATTGAGTCCAACATCTCCAACACTTTCACCATAATTAATGATAATCTGTAGCAGTGGAATCTCAGATTCCAGTTCACAGAGCTGTTTAATTAGGCTTCTGTAATGAAGGCAGCATGGCTACACAGAACAATATGGCCGCCACGTGCAGTCATGATTAATGGCTTGTGCTAGTGAACACACAAAAGTGCAGCACGGTTAACTTCACATGACGCCCCAGACTCTCAGACTCTCTCTCTCTTTCCCCCTCTCTTTTTCTCCTCTTGTTGTCACTTTATCCCCGGTACTAAAATGCACATTTTCCCTTTATATTTCCTTATGCTGATTTGCTACGAGTCTTGTATTTCAGAACTTGCTCTTTTTTGCGCAGGTCTTTGAGTGCTCATATTAAGCATACCTTTTTGTGTTGCCATGCATATGCATTTTCTGTTATATGGCATTTCCAGACCGAGCCGAGTGAAAATTTAAGTCAGAATTTGTCTTTAACTTTATACAACACTAGATGTCAGTTAATCTGTCATTAATGAATGTAGCCATACAGTCAGTCTGTAAGTCACTCACGCACTCACTCACTCATTCAGCCAAGTCCGTCATTCAGTCAGTAAATCATTCAGTGATTTAGTAAGTCAGTAAACAAGCCATTTATTCATTCATTCATTCAGCCACTTGCTCGCTCACTCAATAAGTCATGAAGTCAGTCAGTAAGTCAGTCATGCAGCCAGTAAGTCACTCACACACTCGCTCTCTCAATATGTTGATAATAAATAAATCATTCAGTGACTCAGTGAGTCTCAAGTCAGTCAGTCACTCAACAAGTCATTCATTCATTCAGCCAGTCACTCAGTCACTCAATAATCATTCATTCAGTCAGTCATTCAGTCAGTCAGTTACTAACTCGCTCACTCTATAAGTCAGTCAGTCAGGAAGGCTGTCAGTCAATGAATCAATAATTTAGTCAGTCAATCAGTGAGTTATTCAGGCAGTCGGTCAGTTCGTCAGTATGTCAGTCAGTCATGCAGACATTCAGTCACTTGCTCACTCCACATTAGTCAGCTGGCTAAATGTGCACTCACTCATTAAGTCAGTCAGTCAGTCAGCCAACTCAGCAGTCAGACAAAGGGTCAGTTAACCAGTTAGTCAGTCAATCATGTAGGCAGTAAGTGAATCAATGAGTCAGACAGTGGTCAGACAGTAAGTTAATTAATAGGAGTAGTGATTGGTTTTGTCAGTGGGTCAGTCAATAAGTCAGTGACTCTCAAAACAATAATCACTTTCAAAATAAGTTAAATTAAACAATTCAATAATTGTACTGATGATAGTGTTTTTCATGACAATGCCATTTTGGGCTGTCCTTGTTTTTGCAGCAGATACCCACCACTATATTTACAGATAATCTTATTATCATAGAAATGCTCTGAATTAATGTGTTGGACTGCCAGTGGCCCATTGTTTCCCAAACTAATGATAGAAGGTAATGGCGTGCTGATTGGATATGATTGGGCGAGACTTGGGCAAGAAGGAGATTCAACAGAATAGACCTGTATGCTCACTCTTACCAAAGGATAATAATAATTTGTAAGTGCCTATTCTTTCTGAGGGAAGATATCTTTTTCATTAACTTTACATACAGATTATATATATGTGAAGTGAGTACAATATTTGAATAAAAATTTTATTTACCATGTGCAAAGTATATTTTGACATACTCATTGTAGAAGAAGCCTTGTGCACTTGTTTGGTGACCTCTTGGGGGTGTCATTGTGTTTTATATATATATCTAAAAAATTATATATATATATATATATATATAT